>SJYX01020176.1:0-47226 GCA_006410675.1 Oreotragus oreotragus
TAAAGCACAAAGTTGAAGGCAGGAGGAGAAGGGGATGGCAGAGGATGAGATGGTTGGACGGTATCACAAACTCAATGGACATGAGTTTGAGCGAGCTCCGGGAGATAGTGAAGGACAGGGAGCCTGGTGTGCTGCAGCCCATGGGTTCGCAGAGAGTCAGAAACAACTGAGTGACTGAACAATAATCTCAAACCAACAACAAACAACTTAAATGCTGAAGACCAGGAGGCCTTTCCTTTAAAATCAAGAACCAAGGGAGGGCGGAGGCTGGAACCAGTGACGATCATCCCCATGGAAACCCTGGAGATGGAGCAGGGCAGGAAGTGCAAAAGAAGAGAGAAGATTGTCGGAATTTGCAAACAATGGCTTACAGTCTTAGAAAATCTAACTGGAAATGGTAAGAACTTAAAGGCACTCAGAAAAGTGGCTGGATATGACATAAATATTTTCAAAAATCAGTGTCTTTTTTATACACCAAAAATTAAATGCATCCGAATACATGACATAATTAAAGTTAACTGAAAGACATAGAAGGACAGTTAGAATAAATAAAAATGAGTCACATTTCTGCAGGGAAGACTGAACACTGCAGATGCCAACTCTTTCCAAATTAATTCATAACTTTAAATCCAATCAACAGCCCAGGGTGGTTGGATTTTTTTTTTTTTTTTTTGCAGGGGAGGGAAATGGGAAGAAGAAGGATACTTGGCAAAAGTACTGATTGGGAGGATAAATGGGCAGAAAAACATGAGAAGTGAGGAGAGGGTTGTTTCTTGTATGAGACAACGTATCTATCCCTGTAGTTAGACAAGTGGTATGCCTAAAGGAACCCACAGACACAGCAGTGAAACAAAACATCTAAGAAACAAGGTCTAGTCATGATATTTGCTGATGTACAGAAGAGTTTTGAAAAGAAATGTGTCCAGAATAACCTTGTGTGCAATAGCAGCATTTTAACATCAGAAGGCCAGACCCTACAACAGGGCATTGGTCAGAACCAGAAGAAGGTTTGCTCCATCCTGCTGTATCTCCAGTGTGGCAGACACCACGCATCAGAAAAAGAGGCCTGCCTCCTCTATTCAGCTAGCCTGAAAAGAATTCATAGGTGGTGGCTCAGTGGTCAAGAGCCTGCCTGCAGTGCCGGAGGCCTGGGTTCAGTCCCTGGGTTGGGAAGATCCCCTGGAGGAAGGCCTGGCAACCCATTCCAATATTCCTGTCTGGAAAACCCCATAGACAGAGGAGCCTGGTGGGTACAGTCCATGGGGTTGCAGAGAGTCAGACACGACTGAAGCGACTTCACACACACACACACACACGCCTACCTTATGCATTTAGCCAAAACGAATTACTATGGATTAAGGAGTTACTGCTGCTGCTAAGTCGCGTCAGTCGTGTCTGACTCTGTGCGACCCCATAGACAGCAGCCCACTAGGCTCCCCCGTCCCTGGGATTCTCCAGGCAAGAACACTGGTGTGGGGTGCCATTTCCTTCTCCAATGCATGCAAGTGAAAAGGGGAAGTGAAGTCGCTCAGTCGTGTCTGACTCTTAGCGACCCCATGGACTGCGCTGCCTTCTCCAAAGAGCTACTAATACATGTAAAATAATAATCATCCATCAAAATTAGGGGGAAATGAATAATTAACTGATATCACAATCAGAGAGGACTTTTAAAATACTGAAGTAATAGGAGAAAACACAAAGTAAAAGGTTAGAAAATTCAACTCATAAAAATATAAAATTTTTACACAGAAATGACAGAAAAGACAAAAACAAACAGAAAATGTTTATTTCTAAAAAATGATAGAGCATAGTTAATATTTCTGTTTTAGAAGGAGAGCTTTAGAAATCGGTAACATAAACATTCATACCTCCATTAGAAAAACGGACAGAGGGAATAAACAGATTTATTTACAAACGTAAACTGCACGTTCATCAACACATATGTTTTAAAAATCAGCTTCACTGGTAAAAAACGGAATGCATATTAAAACAAGATACCATTTTTCACTTATTAACAAAGATTTATTAAAAAAAACAAGATATTAGTAAAATTTTTGGTGACATGAGCTCTTATATACTATGGTAGAAATAGGAAAATGTATAGCCTTTCTGGAAATAGTTTGGTAATACATATTAAGGCCTTTGAAATGTTCCTATGCTTTTACCAATAGTTTTCCTCCTAGAAATCTAGGCTAGAAAATAATTATGGAAAGATTTATATTTATGTGCAATGATGTTCATTACAGCATTATGTATAACAGCAAAAAAAATTGAAAATAACCTAAGATCAAAGGGGGAGTGTTTAAATAAATGGTGTTATAATTCATGTGATGGGCTAATAAAAATATGTTTTTAAAGATTACAAGTCAAGATGCCCATTTTACATTAATAGTAGGATATAAAACTATATCCTACATAATAACAAAATTTTAAAGGAAAATATAAATGCATAATATCACATTTTCTGTATGACATAAAAATATATTCAATAGCTTGAGTAAATGTCGTGGACCAAAACTAATGAGATAAATTTATTATTAGAAATGCAAACTTCTGTGTTCAGGCTCAAAAAATAGAAATGGAAGGGGACTGATTAACGATTGCATTTAAAGAGAAAGGAAACCAGAGCATTCGTTGCCCGTAGGCTAGGAGCTGCACTGTAAGAAGCAGCCTTGGGTGCCGGTTGGGTCTGCTGCCTCGAGGTGAGGCAGCTATGAGGTCAGAGGTTCTCAGCCTGGGCTGAGCAGGAGGTGGTGAGGAGCTTGCCAGGACAGACCAGGCCTCACCCCATTTCTGATGGGGACAGTCTGGAGGGGAGGCCTGGGATTCTGCATTCCTGACAAGCTCCTGCTGATGCTGAAGTGCTGGTCCAGGTCACGCTGGGAGAGCCGCTGCTTTAGGTCACCAGCAGGGCATCAGGAGGTCTTACGGAGCCTGTGACGTGATAGCATAGAAGGCCAGCAACCATGAACCCACAGCACACGGAAGGTGCGTGCCAGGTGCTGACTCTCTTACCTACAACCTTGGGCTGTACTGTTGACATTCGTGGAATAAATTACAGGCTATTAGGACCGGTGGCAGGGCAACTCCATCACCTGACCAGGTAACTTGATCCAGGTCGTTAAGTCTCTAAGGAAGCAGGGCCTGCAATTTCTTTCTATCCATTTTCAGCTGCTCATATTTGGGGACGGGGTTAATTGTCACTTAGAATCTCATGATGGAGATTCAGAAGGAAATGGTCTCTGGCCTCAGAATGGCCCACAGTGAGTTTCTGGGTTTGTTTTGTTGGTTGGCTGGTTGTTTCCTTTGCCCAAGGAGGAAACCTTCCTCAGTGACACCTCACTGTGATTTCAAGACGGTTTACGACTTACGATGTGGAAAACCAAGGAAAACCCGGATGTCTGAGGGTGCCCCAGTATCTCTGGACTATTCTGATGGAAGCGCTCACCTTCCATGATCTTCTCAGTTTGAAGGGAGCCTCACTGAGCCGAGCTGGCTGGCGGCTCACTGGTTTAGGAAGGACCCTCTCACCCCTCCCTCTCCTACCTCCGCTGCCCTCTTCCCAGCTCTGAGGTGGAGTGAGAGCAGGCTGTGTGCCCAACACTCTCTGGAGCCGGTTGCCATGGCGCTGGGAGGAATCCGGTTCCTATAGCAACGTCAGGTTGACTTCTTACCTTAAGAGGCCGGCAGATTCCCCCGGGATGGTAGCTTCTGTGATCTCGTATTAATCTGGGAGAGGACATGAACAGAACTGAAAAACATCCCATTTCCCCACGACCCACCCAGTCCTTCCCACCTGCCCTCTTTCCCCTATGTCACCAAAATAATGACAATTATGCATGCACTTTATTTAACCTAAACAACGCACTGGTATATAGAACTTTAATGTCTTCATCAGATGAAGGTGTATGTGGAGGGTCCATTCCTATCCCCCTTCTAGGACCAGCCACCATTGGCACTGTGTCCACCAGGCCTGCATGCTGCAGGGGACAGTCCCATCAGCCACAGAGACCCACCCATGAGCCACGTGCTCAGAGCTCTGAGGGGGCCCCAAAGGCCCGTGAGCAGCATGAACCCCTGACAGAGAAGCAGCCCGGGAGAGACAGCAAGTCATCTGAGGGCCCTCCTGGCTTATCCTCCAAAGAAAAGATGTGTGGTGCTGGTCTGTGGGGTGTGGGGGCCTGGCCTGGGCACCTGGAGGGCAATGTGGGACGTTAGCCCAGACCCTGCCCCTTGGGAAGGGCACCCACTGTTTTCTAAAGGCTTTCAGTGGGGCGGGTCCATGACCCCACCATTCACCTGAGCGCCTTGCGCTTCCTGCTTCAGTGACAAGCCTGTCACTGTCTATCCATTCAGTCTCCACGTGCCGGCTCTGCGTTCATCCTGAGTAGCAGAAAGGGGTTTCTTCTCTCCTGGCATCTACCTTCATCGTAACAGTGAGCGATGGAAATACCAGGAATGTGAATAAAATAACATGATGTGATGGGGATGGGAGCTTCTTCAGCGACCCTGCGCCCACTGGCAGGAAGGAGCTTATTCTGGGATGAGCTAGAGAAAGGGTGACCTGGGCAGAGCCTGGAGGCTGGCAATGGGCCGTGTACACTGGGAGGCAGATGGTGGGCTGTGTACAGTGGGAGGCAGGCAGTTGGCCATGTATACTGGGAGGATGGTGGTGGGCCGTATACACTGTGAGCCAGGCGATGGACTGTGTACACTGGGAGTCGGGTGGCAGGCCGTGTACACTGGGGAGAGGACTGTGGTGGGCAGCTGTGGGAGCCATGGGAAGGAGTTCAGCAGGTGACAGAGTCATACTCACTTTCCCTCCATCACACTCCAGCCCACATTCCTCTTGCCTCTGCCCGCGGACATGAGGTCAGGTGTGATAGAAGAGAGCTTTGCCCCCTTCCTGTTCTTGAGGGTGGTTTGCAGGTCACAAGCACCCCACCCAGGCATTGCGTGTGCCCACTTGTGGGGAGACCAGAGGAGGGCTGGGCCAACCCCGAGACGCTGGGCAGAGCAGGGGTCCACTGGGATCCTGTGTTCTGGGCTATGCCATCCCCAGGAGAGGGTGCCCCAAGTACCCCTGCCTGCAGCCTGCCCGCCTGCCCCACTGGAGACGGGTGACAGCAATCACAGGACTAACCTGGCCTTTTCTGCAGGGCCCCCTGCTGCCCAGGCTGTCACAGTCTGGGCGGTGGTAGGGCCTGCGCCTGGCAGCCCAGGCAGCAATTAGAGGGGCCACTCCCCAGCTGGTGTGCTGCTCGAGGAGGGGCCTGGGGCCCAGCCAACAAGAGGAGGAATGATGTGGCCTGGGGACCCTGCAGGTGCCCTTCAGCGCCCCCTTCTATCTGAGTCCAGTTCACCCTGGCAAGTTGGGGGCGTTCTCAGCAGAGCTACTGAGATAGGACGTAGCCGTGGCCGTGCCCGAGGCTCAGGGAGCCCCACGCAGGGCGAGGACAGCAGGGGGACAGAGGCAGACGAGCCTGGTGCTGACCATAGGGCCCCGACCTGCACACGGCCTCCAAGAATGACCCTGCCCAGCACCCTCTGACCCACTCCCCAGGCCCCGAGTCGAGGGAATTAGAGTTTTNGGGAGGGGAAGAGTTAGAAATGTCTGAGACAGAGGATAAGGGAGAAGGGAAGAGGAAGATGATTCCAGGGGCACCCTCCCCTTTCCTCTCACAGGGTACCTGGAGACCATCACAAGACTGCTTGGACTCCCGCTATTGTGCTTCTGTTTTCTGAAAACTTACAAGAAAGGCCAGTCAGGCAACCCAAGCACGTCTGGTCTCTTGCAGTTTATTTTTAAAGAAACAGTTCATATGTGCTAGAGAGTTTTCCACACTCTGGGTTTTGCTGACTGTATCTGGTGAGTTTACAGTATTTCCTTCTCAGAATAATGTTTTTAAATGCAAAAAATAAAATACATAGGATTATAGAGGAAGCCCAGTCTCTCTATTTAGGTATTAAATTATTAAAAGCACAATATGATGTTAATATATGTGCTCTCTTAAAAAAATAGATTAAAGAGCTCACAAAGGGTCTTTAACTACCATTATTTTGGAGTAGTAATGATGTTTTGAAATTCCAGCCAACAGTTGTCATATGATATGACAATATCTGTAAATTCTTTGGCAGCAAAATTATAGGCACTGCTAATAGTAATACCTCTATAATTTGTTACTTATGTTTGCAGTTGAAGGAAATTTAAACTATAGTTTAATGTTATGAAGATCAGGATGTATGTTTTACCCATCCAAGTTCATGTATTTCCCAGAATATTTTCATGGGCCTGATCCATGGACCCCTATTAAAAACTTTGTGGTTCTACAATTTTGGCAAGACAGTTTTGTAGATATTGTGTACTGTCTTCAGAAAGTGTCTAATGTTTGCATGTCTTTTTTTTTTTTTTCTGTTATGTTAGGAGCTATGAAGTTTTATTGCCTAGATTCATTATTTTATTAGGAGTTGTAAAATTATATTCTCTTTCTGTCATTCCATGTTTATTTATTATATACGTATTTCTACAAAGATGAACTTCCTGTCACCAACTCATTACCCTGAGGTATAATTTGTATAGGAAGGGCAGGATAAATGTTTGCTTCTTTCCCTCTGTTTACCAGTTTTCAAAATAATGAACTGGCTCCCTGTGTGCATGTGTGCTAAGTCACTTCAGTTGTGTCCAGCCCTTTGTGACCCTATGGACTAGCCCATCAGGCTCCTCTGTCCATGGAATTCTCCAGGGAAGAATACCAGAGTGGGTTGCAATGCCCTTCTTCAGGGGATCTTCCCAACCCAGGGGTTGAACCTGAGTTTCCTGCATTGCAGGTGGATTCTTTAGCCACTGAGCTACCTGGGAAGCCCAGACTGGTTCCCTAGCATCCACCAAAGATGGTCAATTGTAGGCAGATAGGTTGGGGGTTTCCCAGAAAAAGAGAACCAGGAATGATTTTCCTTTATTTCCTTAATAACAGTATTTGTTTATTTTTGGTTGTGCTGTGTCTTTGCTGCTGCACCCGCAGGCTTTCTCTGTTTGCAGAGAGCTGGGCCTACTCTTGGTTGCGGGGTGCAGGCTTCTCATTGCCGTGCAGTCTCTTGTCACAGAGCACAGGCCCTAGGTGTGCAGGCTTCAGTAGTTGCAGCTCACGGGCCCAGTAGTTGTGGTGCCGGGCTTAGTTGCCCTGTGGCCTGTGGGATTTTCCCAGACCAAAGGTCTAACCTGTGTCTCTGCATTGGCAGGCAGATTCTGTACCACTGCACCGTAAGGAAAGCCCTGCTTCACGGATTCAAACATACGAGAGGTATTTCAATCCAGTGTAGTTGCTCTTATTGATGCATAGACGGTCTTTCTGTCATGACTTCACTAAAGTTTCTTGCCATTTGGTGTGACTGGGGTTCCAGTCTTTTTCCTGCACCAGAAATCAATACATTAATATATTTTCTTACTTGTTTTATTCCACAATATGCATACAGTTTCAAAATAATATCTACACTACCTCTCAAGGTGTTTAAGGCATTTTGCAGTTCTTATTGTTCCTATAGTGTATTCTATTAAAAATTTACTACCAAATTAGTGTATTTTTTTAAGTTTATTTATTTCTAATTGAAGGATAATTGCTTTACAA
This sequence comes from Oreotragus oreotragus, assembly GCA_006410675.1. Classification (NCBI taxonomy): domain Eukaryota; kingdom Metazoa; phylum Chordata; class Mammalia; order Artiodactyla; family Bovidae; genus Oreotragus; species Oreotragus oreotragus. Next base: position 7,626 of record SJYX01020176.1, read on the forward strand.
CATTGTGTTGGTTTCTGTCATACATCAGCATGAATCAGCCGTAGGTATACATTTGTCCCCTCCCTCTTGAAACTCCCTCCCACCTTGCACTCCAACCCACCATTCTGGGTTGCCACAAATTAATATGTTTTAAAGTCATTTGAAATAATTCCTATTGGGTTTTGCCACCAACTTAAGACATCCTTTTAAGTTCATTTAACATTTTGTATTTAATTTTATATGTAGCTTATTTTAAAATTAAAATTTTGTTTTATAATTTTGTAAAATAGTTCCTAAGACAAATCTATAAACCAGGGCATATTCAGACATAATATATCTCTTACTTTTTCTCTCTTCTGACTTATAGGTAACTTTAAAAGCAGTTACCTGTTTTCACTTAAAAATATTAACAAATATAGGTAAATGTTTGCATTCCATACCCATTTTCCTCCACACTTATTTTTTAGTATATCTTGGCAGTCATTTTATAGAGTGTATAGAGATATTTGCTTAGCTTTTTATAGCTACATAGTGCTCTTTTGTATTAAGCTAGTTCCCTGAGGTAGGAAGGCAGTGGGACATAACCTTTAAAAAAATGACAGCCATTGAGGACAGGACATGAACTGGTTGGAACCAACTAGGTCTAAGATGGCAGATGATTGACTTCCGCTAGACCTTAAGACTCAGTATACACTCATTGTAATAGATCAGCTAAATGACATGATCATTCTGAGACTGGACCGTAAAGGACTGAAAAGTGGGCAGTGGCCCAATTCCTGGAAATCCCCATCCCTTCCCCAAAATAATCTGTATGCAGGTCAGGAAGCAACAGTTAGAACTGGACATGGAACAACAGACTGGTTCCAAATATCTAGGCAGTGGGCAGCGAGTGATAATCGCGCACCGAGATTTCAACAGGAATAGTAAACTGGGGAAAAGTTGGTCTGCTTTTTGTGGCCATCCTGCCCTGGTGATTCTAAATAACTACAACATGATGAAAATCCCTCCCATGGGCAGGATGCCTCCTGCCACCACCACCACTGTTAGGAGAGCCAGGGAGCCTGCAAGTGCTGGATTTGTCTGTGGGGTCACTTTCTTTTCCAGCCATCAGGCCTCTGGTGAGTTTCATGTCTTTTCACCAGTCCTGTGCTCACTACATGAACTTCGGGGTTTTGTGGTCTCATTTAGGCAACAGCCTCTAGAATGCTGGGGAACCCAGCAAGGAAATTACCATTTTCCTCTTTTGGTTATTTACGTATAAATGTCATGGAAATGTGCCTATTCAACTGGGGTCTCCACAAAGTGCTTTTTTTTTAAACTGCGGCCTCCATCCACGGCCTCTCTTTGGCAGGCGTGTCCCTTTAAGCAGATGGAGGGCGGGCCGGCCTGGCAGGACGCGAGGGGCGGCAGAGGTACCCGTACTCTACAATTTTCTGGGTCCTGACTGGTGAATTAGCGTGCGTCTCCCGTGTGCTCTGACACGCGGTACAATTTGTCCACAGAGAGTGATGATAGGTTGTCCTGGGCTGATGATCAGAAGTCTTTATTTAGCTCCTGCGGCCTTTAGAGGAGTTGGGAGCGACTGTCTCCACCCCTCCCACATGTTCGCACAAGTGGGAAAAGCGTTTGACCTTGAGAATTTTACTCTCCCGGGGGCTGAGGTGAGGGATTCACTGTGTTGAGGGAGGCGGGAGGCAGGGCTTCTCCTCGGCCTGCGAGTGCGGGGATGCGTGGGTCCTAGAGGTGGCCCAGGCCCCCTACACGTGATGGGTGGGAAAAGCAGGGCTGCAAGGTGACGGCTCACCAGGGTCACACCTCGGATCTGCCAGGAGGGGGAGGCTGGGCGTGGCCCCCAGCATCCATGAGGCTTGTCCCTGACGCCCCACCCGGCAATGCTCCGGTCAATCAGTGGTCAGGTGGCCCTGGCACTTTGCCCATCAGAGCCTGAGCTGGGGGGAGGTGAGCCGTGTGCCGTGTCAGCTCTGCAGAGTGTTCCGTGTGGCTCTGTCACTCGCGGTCACCCTGGGCCTCCAGCACACGAGCCCCCGTCCCTTAACCGGCACAAGATGGGCAGAGTGGTTACTGAATGGCACTGCACAGACAATGGTCTTGTCACTCAAATCTAGTCTCCAGAAGACGGGAGCACAGATGAGGGTTGTCCGCTGACGGCTGCTCTGTCTGCTGACCCTCACTGACCTCCCCACAACCCCGGGAGCCTTCCACCAACCTCATTAATGTGTGCAGTGTGCTAAGATGCTTCAGTGTCTGATTCTGTGCAACCCCACGGACTGTAGCCCGCCAGGCTCCTGTCCATGGGACTTCCCAGGCAAGAGTACTGGAGTGGGTTGCCATGCCCTCCTCCAGGGGGTCCTCTTGACCCAGGGATCGAACCTGCTTGTCTTAAGTCTCCTGCATTGACAATCAGGTTCTTCAGCCCTAGCACCACCTGGAGAGTCCAGCCTCCTTAGTGAGCATCCCCTAATCAGTGGGTTAGTGCTCTCCTTGCCCATCCATCTCTGGGGAACAGACACACAACCAGCACCTTCAGGCAGGTCCTCCATGCCTCCTGTTCCCCTGGGGTGCCGGGAGCACCCAAGTTCAGGCCCAACCCTTCCAGCTGAGACCCGGGTACCTGGGGCAGATACTCCCACACTGAGAAACAGCTTCGAGCAGCAGCCTCACCTGCTGGACCTTCAGCCCAGGACACACACTGCCCCTTTTCTACACGAGGATGGCCCTCCCTACAGAGGGCTCCGTCCAAGTGGAAATCACAAAGGCTAGTTCTGGGCTGGCTCTGGCATGAAGCAGCTTAGAATTAAAGCCATGATGGTACCAATTAAGTTGCCCAGGCCCAGGCTCTCTGCATTTATTGCTCATGTAGAGACAAAGCCTGAAATAACAGGGCTGGCTCTTGGGGAGCCCCGCTTAGGGCAGGAAGGCAGTGTCCCCATTACAGCAAGGAAGACGGATGGTGTCTGTGACCGTCCGCCTCCCCCAAGGACACCAGGAAGAGTGGCCTTTTCCAGGGCCAGGCCTGGGACAGTCCCGACCAGTTTCCTGTGGCTTGGCTGTCTGCCTCTGTGTCCTGCGGGAACGTGACCGGCCCTCAGCCTGGCAGCCCACGGCTGTGGGGCGGCCCTGCGGGTCTCCAGTCTGAGACTGGAGACAGGTGGGCTCAGGTCAGAGGGCCCTGGAAGCTCCTGAAACTGTGTGCAGAATGGGAATGGCTTCTGGGTCTTTCCAGGTAAAAGTCCACTCTTGCCTGTGATTCTCAAAGACGCCTCTGGACCAGAGGCTGAGGCCACTGAGCAGAGGCTCCCAGCGTCCAACTTGCTTCTCTGGTGGAGGATCTTAGAGCACAGGTTGTAGGTGGTGGACACTTGGCTCAATGTCCTGCCAACTAACTGCCCTAAACTACTGACCCCCTGCTTCCAGCAATGGTCCCCCTTGGGGGCCTGGTGTCCCCACCTCACCTGCCACAGCTCTCGGAAGCTGGCTCCCCCTCACCACTGTGGTCCCTGATGCAAGACCCCCAGGTCACCCTCAGCCCTGGGCCAGCTCTGGGGACCACTCAGGCCAGTGGGCAGCCTTGCAATTCAGACCTGAGCCCCCCACCAACCAGGCTGCCACCTCTAACTCCCACCCACCTCCAGGGGCTGTGTCCTGCAGCGTCCACCCAGGTCAGTGGATCCTGTCAAGCTGTTGTCAGCCTGTCTCATCAGAAATTTTGCTAATAAATTAGTAATAATGGGTTTGGCTATTGGGAATGCTTGAGAAAATCTCCCGGAGCACTTGAGGGTGTCCTGGGAGAAAATAGAAGCAGCTTTATTTGAACATCGGAGCATCTGGGAAGATTCTCTGAGGCTGATTCCCAGGACTGCCAGGACCACAGGGCTCTCTGCAGACAGGCACTCCCTGCAGTTTCCCAAACCCTAGCCTCCTCTCTTCACTAGCTCTTTACCTGGGGCTCAAAAAGTTTGCAGGTGAAGTTCCAGAGAGCCGTGAACTCGGATGGGAGACCTTTGTCTTCACAGACCTCTTCCCGAGTGTTATCATGTTATTCTTTGTGAATACAGGTAGCAAATCACAATAGGACGAGCAGTGTCTGTGACTTCGTCCACCGCTTGAAACTGTGGACATGTTCCTCTCCCATCAGGATAGCTGCAATACCACAAAAGGGTGTTTTTTTCCCTCATCACTGAGTCAAAATTCTGGTGGTCCACTTGGTTTTGCTATGTAATACATAAACAAAAAGTCACATATAGTTTTACATTGCACATGTGTCTTCTAACTATTTTTGATAAGTGTGTGTCAACATCATCAGTTTTCTTTGCCATCCTTAAGTGTTGCCATGAGAAGGGGTCTGCAGATTTCCTTAGAAGTGCTGAAGTCACCCGGAGCACAAGAAGGGTTACAAGCCCTGCACGGAGAACTTCAGTCCAAGGCTGCTTTCTGGTTCCTGCTCTGGGAGAACCCTGGGCAGGTGTGAGCGTCAGGGCAGAGGGGAGCGAGCCGAAACCAGCCTTGTTCCCCACAATAAGGGGCCCCCACTTAACAGATCCCAGGTTTGCACCCTGGACACTCTTTACATCCTGACTCAGAACAGAACTCATGAAACATCTAGAGATCTGTGTCGGCCACCCCTTGGAAGCCCCTGGAGATGGGGGGCGGATCCTCTGATATTAATCACCGGACTCAGAGCTTGGAGCAGGAGTGGGAGGGGGCAGTGTCACCGATGGACCCCAGGGCCTGCTGAAGCGGGTTTGTGATGGGGGCTCACAGCCCAGCCCCATCACTGACTAACCGTGACCCTGGCAGGTTGTTTAACCTCCTGTCCCTCAGTCTCTTCCCATAAAAGTGGTGCCTGGCTCATCAGCCTCCAATGAGCATGGCTGATACCACAGGCACACACTCCCTGCAGCCCACTGGGGCTCAGGGAAAAGGGTGAACTGGGGGTCTGGAGGCCACGCTGGAACTTTCACACGATCTCTGTGTCCTTGGTATCCTGGGGGTTCCCAGGGGACAGGGGACCCGCCAGGTGGCAGGAACACACCCCTACGCCCCAGTCTCTAAGTACCGGTGTCCTCATGCCCTTCCCTGGTGGGGTGGGGGCTCAGCCTCGACTCCGGAATGAACCCATGCGTTTATAAATAGGAGGCCTGCATTCCCAGACGACAGGAAGCCGGCGGGTGAGACAGAATGCAATGGGGGTTGTCGCCGCCTCGTCTGTGGTGACCGTGTTAATAGCAACAACCCGTCATCCCAAGAAGGGGCTCAGGATCGGCCAGGGCAGGGAAACTGCCTTTTTCCCAGGCCTTCCCAGGGAGAGCACGGCACTCAGACCTCGTCAGAACCCAGGGAACCAAAAACAGCCAACTGCCCTTTGCCCCGTGGCTTCCCAGAGCGGCGGGGACATGACAGCCCCCTGCTGGGTGGCTGGAGGGCGGTGGGAAGCGAGGCTTTGGGGGCGCAGTCAAGTCCTTCTGTCACTTCAAATGCCTCCTCTTTGGAGAGCCCCTAAGGAGCAGGAGACCTAGCTGACGAGCAGCTCAGTGCCCAGCCTCCCTTCTGCCACTGATGCCGATAAGCAGGAAGTCTCAGGTCCCTGTGCAGGGTCCCAGCAGGTCACAAGAGGCCCCCCAGCCTGGGGACCTCAGCCACCCTTGAGGACCTCCACGAGCTCGACACCTGCAGACCAGCCGTCCTGCCTCCCTCGGTCTCGTCAATCACTCTGGCCCTTCCTTCCTCTTGCCGGGGGCCCGTCTGCTTGTCCTACTGATGAGGAATCAAGGACTCGCTGGGGTGGACAGAGGGGACAGGTCCGGGGAACAGAGTCATGGGGCACTATGACCGGGTTGGGGAGAGGGAGGTGTGAAGGGTCCAGATGGAGAGGCGAGAGTGCCGATCATCCTTGGCTTCGTCTCTGGGTCTCTGGCATGGGCCGTGCATGTCCACAAGCCCCATGCTCGCGAGGAGGCACTTAGACTGTCGGATCTGGAGCATGATGGGTGGGGAATATAAATGGTGTCATCAGCTGGACGGTGGTGACTGAGACGCGGGAGCAACGGTTGTCCAGCGAGCGTGAGTGCAGCTAGACACATCTCAGGACACCGGCATTTCCTACACGGCCAGTGCAGGCAGGGCTGGGGACAGAGGCGGGACCTAGGGGCCAGAGGGGGACACAGAGAGTGGGAGGCATGGAGGGTGGGAGCCAGGGCGTGTGTTTGGAGGGTGACCGTGAGCAGAGCCCCCATCCTTGCTGGCAGGAGAGGCCAGCGGGGGGAGGACCGAGGTGGCCCACAGACGCGGGACATGCTGCTCCCCGGCGAGCCTGGCAGGAGCGTCCGTGGGGTGATGAGCGGGCCCAGGACTCGCCGCACTGGGTGCTGGGGGGGATTGTTGGCCTGAAAGACAGGAGCAGAGAGGGGTGAGTGCAGAGGGCCCTGCAGGGCCCAGGGTAGTTTGTTTCTAAGTAGGAGAGGAAAGCTGGCTTAACTTTGAGCAAAAAGGAAGGTAGTAAGCCTGCCCGTGCATGAGGAGGGAGACCTTTCACAGGATCGATGCTATGTGTTGCTGTGACGCTGTGTCTAACCCGATAGACATTCAGGGTCGTCACAGGCGCCTCTTCCTTCGGCCTCCTTCTGCCCAGAACTGCGTCTGCAGGTTCCCCCGTTGCCTCCTAACTGTCCACACCTTGGGCCTTCATCTTTCTCCTTGACAGGTTTATAGCAGCAAGCCTCCCACCCCCCGCCTTCCGGGGCATCACTGGTTCCAGGTGTTTGCACCGCTCCTGTCCCGCCCAAGTCCCTCCAACCCCTCACCCAGACCTTTCTTTTCCAGGCAGGTTCCCTGTGGTCAGCACAGAAGCATGTAGATCTCAGCATTTTTATTTCTCTTTATCAGAATTTACAGAAAACTGCCTGGGTTGCCTCCTGTTCCCAGGCAGAGGAAATTAAAGCAGCTGCATTTTTATTAGGGCTCCTCTCAAGGATACTTCTGGAAACCACAGAATCCTGGAACTTTGTTACATACAGGAGTAGAAGTCGGGAGGGCACCTACCCATCACCTCACTTATAGGCAGTTCATTGTCTAAATTCTTTATAAACAGATCTTCTGTAAGATTTATAGGTAAATGATCACAGCTCAGGTCTTATGATTAAGGTGAGCATAAAATTCATTATTTAAACAGAGGTCCTTGCAGGAATGAAAGGGGACGTAACCAAAGAGGATTCCCCAGGTAACTGGAGCAAACCGGGACCATCCTGGGCTGGCCGTCCCTACACATGATGACTATGACAGACAGGACCTGAGACAGTCCTTTCTGCTGAAGTTTAGAATCATGCGATGCTCACTGAGCATTTTCTGCAGGAGAGCCTTTGCTCCAGGTCCTGAAACCAAAGCTGAAGGAGTGCCATGCTTGATTGACATTTTGCTGGGGAATAGAGACACAAATACAGTTGGCTGTGATTCCGTTCGGTAGGACTGTTTCAGTTTTGATAAGGAACAGCTTTGGGAACAAAGTGCTTTGGGGAGAAGCAGAAGGGATGGGCTTGGAGGGTTCAAGAATCAGAGGAGGCTCCAGCATTGTCTATGAAGAGCAACCAGGATGACTCTGGGGAGGGTTATGGACATGGGGAAACATGAGGTCAGCAGAACGTGTATGATCTGAACATGGTGTGTAGCGGGGGTGGGGGCAGGAGGCCCACTGGGGAGCCTTGGCCTTTGGGGGCATCGTTGATTCCGTGCCTTTGTGACCTCCTCCCACACAGGTACAAGGTCTCCAGTGGGGTGGTATCCTGAGGGTCAGGAGAGGGCCAGGTGGGAAGGAGCTGAGGCAGGGAGGCTACCTGGAGACCTTCCACGTACACACACCTGACCTGAACTCAGGCCGTGCCAAGAGCACGAAAGGGAGGAGAAGGGATGAGCCAGAGATGCTGTGGATGCTGAGAGCCATGCAGGTGCTCTGGGGGACCAGGAAAAGGGGGTTCTATTCGTGTACTGAGACAGAGTGATGACGGGTCAGGCTGTCATTCCTGGAGGTGCCTGGGGCTGAAGGGAGGACTGATGCTGAGAATACTGATGCCTCGTGCACAGACGAAAGATGGGCTTGTGGAGGACATTCAGTTCAGTCCAGTCACTCAGTCATGTCTGACTCTTTGTGACCCCACAGACTGCAGCACACCAGGCCTCCCTGTCCATCACCAACTCCCGGAGTTTACTCAAGCTCATGTCCATTGAGTCGGTGATGCCATCCAACCNGGCTTGTGGAGGACATTCAGTTCAGTCCAGTCACTCAGTCATGTCTGACTCTTTGTGACCCCACAGACTGCAGCACACCAGGCCTCCCTGTCCATCACCAACTCCCGGAGTTTACTCAAGCTCATGTCCATTGAGTCGGTGATGCCATCCAACCATTTCATCCTCTGTTATCCCCTTGTCCTCCCACCTTCAATCTTTCCCAGCATCAGGGTCCTTTCAAATGAATCCACTCTTCGCATCAGGTGGCCAAAGTATTGGAGCTTCAGCTTCAGCAACAGTCCTTCCAATAAATAGTCAGGAGTTATTTCCTTTAGGATTGACTGGTTTGATCTCCTTGCAGTCCAAGGGATTCTCAAGAGCCTTCTCCAGCACCATAAGAAAGCAACAATTCTTTGGCTCTCATCCTTCTTTATGATCCAACTCTCACATCCATACATAACTACTGGAAAAACCATAGCTTTGACTAGACGGACCTTTGTTGGCAAAGTAATGTCTCTCCTTTTTAATATGCTGTCTATGTTGGTCATAGCTTTTCTTCCAGGGAGCAAGAGTCTTTTGAATTCATGGCTGCAGTCACCATCTGCAGTGATTTTGGAGCCCAAAAAAATAAAGTCTGTCACTGTTTCCATTGTTTCCCCATCTGTTTGCCATGAAGTGATGGGACCAGATGCCATAATCTTAGTTTTCTGAATGTTGAGTTTTAAGCCAATTTTTTCACTCTCCTCTTTCACTTTCATCAAGAGTCTCTTTAGTCTTTCTTCACTTTCTGCCATAAGTGTGGTGTCATCCGCATATCTGAGGTTATTGATGTTTCTCCCAGCAATCTTGATTCCAGCTTGTGATTCATCCAGTCCATCATTTCTCATGATGTTCTCTGCATGTAAGTTAAATAAGCAGGGTGACAATATACAGCCTTGACATACTCCCTTCCTGTTTGGAACAAGTCTGTTGTTGCATGTCCAGTTCTAACCGTTGCTTCTTGATCTGCATACAGATTTCTCAAGAGGCAGTTCAGGTGGTCTGGTATTTCCATCTCTTTCAGAATTTTCCAGTTTGTTGTGATCCACACAGTCAAACACTTTGGCATAGTCAATAAAGCAGAAATAGATGTTTTTCTGGAACTTTCTTACTTTTACCATGATCCAGCAGATGTTGGCAATTTGATCTCTGGTTCCTCTGCGTTTTCGAAATCCAGCTTGAACATCCAGAAGTTCACTATTCATGTACTGTTGAAGCCTGGCTTGGAAAATTTTGAGCTAGTGTGTGAGATGAGTGTAATTGTGCAGTAGTTCAGGCATTCTTTGACATTGCCTTTCTTTGGGATTGGAATGAAAATTCACATTTTCCAGTCCTGTGACCACTGCTGAGTTTTCCAGATTTGCTGGCATATGGAGTGTAGGACTTTCACAGCATCATCTTTTAGAATTTGAAATAGCTCAGCTGGAATTCCATCACCTCCACTAACTTTGTTCATAGTGATTAGTACGTAATGATTAATATGTAGATTAGTCGGGACAAATGTGGAACTGAGAGGATCTGGGGACTGTGTCACCCCACAGATAGGAGGGCTGCTAAAGAAGCTGCTCCGTGACTCCTGGGTGACCAAGGAGAGACCACCAGGTGTCAAAATTGAGGGCCCCCGGGGTCTTTAAAGAGCAGTTTTGATACAGTGACTGGGAAGACGCCAGGCCAGAGTGGTCAGGAGAAGGTGAGGAAATGATCTGCTCCTTGAAGACACCAGGAGGCAAGAGGGGTTTGGAGCTTGAGAGTGAGCCTGGAATGAATGAAAGCTTTTCTTCTCAGGTTATCAGAGTCTTGAGGAAGTCCCTTTTCACAGTGAATTCTTTTTTTTTTTTTTTTTTTTCCACTTTATTTTTTTAATTGAAGGATAATCGCTTTACAGAATTTTGTGATTTTCTGTCATATATCAAGAATCAGTCATAGGTATGCCCATGTCCCCTCCCTCTTGAACCTCCCTCCCATCTCCCTCCCCATCCTACCCTTCTAGATTGTCACAGAGCCCCTGTTTGAGTTCCCTGAGTCATACAGCAAATTCCCATTGGCTATCTATTTTGCACGTGGTATTGTAAATTTCCATGTTACTCTCTCCATACATCTCACCCCCTTCCACCTCCCCTCCCCCCGTGTCCATAGGTCTGTTCTCTATGTCTGTTTCTCCATTGCTTCCCTGAAAATTAATTCACTAGTACCATCTTTCTAGATTCCATATATATGTATCAGTATATGTTTATATTTCTCTTTCTGACTTGCCTCACTCTGAATAATAGGCTCTAGGTTCATCCATCTCATTAGAACTGACTCAAAAGTGTTCCTTTTATGACTGAGTAGTATTCCATTGTCGGAGAAGGCAATGGCAACCCACTCCAGTGTTCTTGCCTGGAGAATCCCAGGGACGGGGGAGCCTGGTGGGCTGCCGTCTCTGGGGTCGCACAGAGTCGGACACGACTGAAGCGACTTAGCAGCAGCAGCAGCAGCATTCCATTATGTGTATGTACCACGGCTTCTTTATCTGGTCATCTGTCGATGGACGTCTGGATCGCTTCCATGATCTGGCTATTGTAAATAGCGCTGCAATGAACACTGGGGTACATGTGTCTTTTTCAGGGTATATACCTTGGAGTGGGATTGCTGGGTCATATGGTGGTTTTATTCCATTATGTGTATGTACCACGGCTTCTTTATCTGGTCATCTGTCGATGGACGTCTGGATCGCTTCCATGATCTGGCTATTGTAAATAGCGCTGCAATGAACACTGGGGTACATGTGTCTTTTTCAGGGTATATACCTTGGAGTGGGATTGCTGGGTCATATGGTGGTTTTATTCCTAGTTTTTTTTTTAAGGAATCTCCATACTGTCTTCCAAAGAGACTGTGTATCACAGTACATTCTCAAAGAATACCCCTTCTGGGCTTTTCAGTGTCACACAGACTTACTTCTGCCTGCAGACCTGTGCTGGCCAGGGCCTTACTCACTAGCCTGAAGTGGCCACTTGCATTAAAGTTGAGGCATGTATCAAGTGCTGAGCAGCCATGCGGCTCGTGGCCTCCATGTCGGACAACACAGACAAAGCGTGTCTCCAGCACAGCAGCAGCTCTGGGCCTCCCCTGTCCAGTCACCTCCCCAGTCTTGCGCTTAGAATTTCACGTGGCTTCAGTGTTATTTGTTTCCCAAAAGCCAGCTCTAAAGTGAAGAAAACCAGAGGATAGTCTTCTCACAAATGCTGAGGAATTCTTTTCATTTTAAAGCCGACATTATCCCCAAACATAGACCTAAAATAAATTGTTCCGTGATGTTAAATGAGAAAGAGAGAAAATATGTAAATATGTGGATCATGGTTACCGTCAAGCTATTTTCATCTGATAATTAGCCTTTGTTCACGCACAGGAACTTAATTCTTCTAATTCTTTTCTGGTTATGTGCTCATTAGAAAATTGGGCAACATAGCCGCTTCCGTTCTATTCAGGAAGCGCTGTAGCCCTGCTGGCTGCCCACCTGTCTGGGCACCTCCGAGCGGACGTTGTCGGCTGCAGGGATGAGAAAGCAGCTGACCTGTGAGCTTCTTGGGTGTTTCTGTCAAGAAACTGCCTCTCCCTAAGCCTTTCTCCGCTGCCCTGCTGCGGGAGCCCACCTGTGGGTGATTTTGTCTGCAAGATGCGTGTGTTTTAAAAGGTCCTTCCTGCTGTTGGCTGTGCTGAGGCTGCAGGAGAGCTGGGGGCACCTGTGGGGGGTGCCCAGGTAGGAGGTGGCTCCAGGCTGTGCCTGATGTGCCCCCCTTTGCCAGGAGAGGAGAACCACTGTGCACTGTTCTCAAGCTGGGGGGGGGGTCCCACCCCACGGGGTGGGGGCAGGGGGGGTCCCACTGGGGGGTCCCACCCCGCCTGCTTGCGCTCATGGGGAGCTTTTCTCTGTGTCCACCTGCCCTCCACTCATCTGATTTCGCTCCTGGGCAGCCCTCACACTAGTAAGGGGTCCTCGGTGACCCTTGACTTGGGCTAATCACCGCCCCCACCCTGCAACGACGCAGGGCCCCAGCCCCGCCTCACTTCAGAGTTAGCAGCCACGCAGGTGCCGCCATCCTCACAGCCTGAAAGCAGAGGCTGCAGCTTCGTCTTCTGCAGAAACTCGAGCTCCCTGGAAAAGCAGGGCCCCCAGACCAGGGCCCCTCAGTGGGGGCCACTGGGCCCACAGCAGCCTGAGCAGGGGGCCAGCCAAGCAGGAGGTAAGGGGCCCCTGGCTCCCAGCTCTTACCTTGGATGACGGGCGCCTCCCCAACTGGTCCAGGCCCCAGTGCCTGTGCCTCCAGGGAGGCCCTGGCATCGAGGGGTAGGGCTTCCAGCTGCTGGAACCCTCGTCTGCCAGCTCTGCATCAACCCGCCTGTGACCCTGGATGGGCGTGAGTGGAAGGAGCTGTGGGGCCCCACCTCGGGGTGGACCTTGTCGGCTGCAGGGATCTTCCTGACCCAGGTGCAGTTGGGGCCACCTGAAATGTCCAGTCTAGAGGCTGGTGGGAGCATTCATTCTGCAGGGCTGGGATACAGGGAAGTGATGTGTCTCAAGTGCCCAACACTGAGTGTGGGAGATGCCGGCTTCCCTAATTCCTCGGGGTTAAATCCTCGGTGGGTCCTGGCTCTCTGTCATCCCAACAGCCTTTTGGGGCAGAGGCTGCCTCTCTGAATTCCCCTGGGAAAGAACTACCCCCCACCCCCGCCCAGGTCTGCTCAGGAAGCCGAGCGTGGCAGGTCCTATGGGATCCAGGCCATCCTCCTACTCTGCAGGGCTCCTCTGGTGAGAGCCCAGGAGCTGTTGCCTGACCGCAGGGTGAGCCTGGCTGAGCTCGGCCCTCGAAACACAGGCTTCAGAGTCTCTGGGCTTCGTGCTCAGCAACAAGAGAGGCCACCAAGAAGAGACGCCCACGCGCCGCAGCTAGAGAGGAGCCCACGCGGCAGTGAAGACCCAGCACGACCGAAAATACACAAAGAAAGAAAGAAAAGTATTTTTTTACAAAAAGAACCTCAGGCTTGGAAAAACTAAGTGGGATTAATAAAATAAAACATGGCTTCATTCCTTGTGCCTGATTTTCAAGGGCAGAGGTGGGATAAGCTGGAACACCACAGCAGGACAGCTTTAGCCACTGGACCTTTCACTGAACCATAAAGTCAGTAGATTTTATTTTGCTTGGAGAAAACAGCCATCTCCCCTCCTTGGTGGGAATGATATTATCTCCCTGTGAGTGCATGCTCAGTTGTGTCCAACTCTTTGTGACCCCATGGATTGTAGCCCCCCAGACTCCTCTGTCCATGAGATTTCCCAGGCAAGAATACTGGAATGGGTTGCCATTTCTTTCTCCAGGAGATTTTCCTGACCCAGGGATCAAATTCAAGTCTCCTGCACTGGCAGGTGGATTCTTTACCTCTCAACCACCAAGGAAGTGTCACTGCCCTACTGTATATGTGAATATGAAGTGTTTCCGATGCTGTAAAGCCAGGCTGGTGCCCCCTGGGGCTGAGAGCTGCAATGCAAATGGGAGGAGTGGGCAGGAAGGGCTCTAAGAGCAGAGCGTTGGGGCAGGGGAAGGGCACTCCCCAGAGGAATGTGGCAGGAGCCGGCACCGTTGGTCTTGTCTGCAACTGGGTCCTTGGTCACAGGCTACACCTACACAGCGGTGTGAGTCAGACTTTACTTCAATCAGGATCCAAGTCCTGCACTGTCAACGCATCTAATTCTGTATGTTTGCATTCTGTATTTGTTTTCTTTTCTTCTTAGATTCCTAGGGAAATTTTCATATGAAAATCTCCAGCCTTATTTTAGCATTTAAAAAAAAGAAACATTTTTTTCCAGGACTCCTAAGAAAGATGGAGGGAATCCGGGTGCCCCTGGTGGCCGCACGTGGTAGTTACAGGGAGAGTGACCGGGTCCCCAGCCCCTAGGGAGCAGGTTCTTCAGTTTCAGGGCTGACTTGGTTCCTCCCTTCCTCCCTGAGGTTTCCTGCACACCCTACAGGGCAGGACACCTGTCTGCATCCCTGAGCTTCTGACCTCTGACCCCAGACCTGAGCTGCAGGAGCCCCTGTTTATATGTGGATACGCCTTTTACCTGAGTGTTTAGACTGTGCTGGGCTCTGACCTGCCTCGTCTTATTTAATCCTTAGGAGCCAGGATCAGGTTTTAGTGTCCTGAGTTTTTAAACGAACAGACAGATGCTCAAGAGCAATCTGTCAAGATCACCTGGTCTGTGGATTCTGTTCTAACTCCCTGGCTGCCCAGCCCAGGTTGGCTCCCTGACTCTGGACTTGCGCTGATAATCGTGTTAACTGCTTAGTCCTGTCTGACTCTATGCGACCCCATGAACTGTAGCCCCCCAGGCCCCTCTGTCCACGGGATTCTCCAGAGAAGAATACTGGGGCGGGTTGCCTTTCCCTTCTCCAGGGGATCTTTCAGACTCAGGGGTCGGACCAGGGTCCCCTGCATTGTAGGCAGATTCTTTACCAGCTGAGCCACCAGGGAAGCCTGAGCGTGATGGCTGGGGCCAGCTGAGGGTGCAGCTGGCATGGGACAGGAAGGGCATGAGTGGCTCGTTCTGGCCATTGAGTTGAGCGCACGGAGCTTCTGGGAAGCGCGTGCATTGAGTCTAGGGTGCTGGCTCTGCCTGTGCCGTCGTGTACTTTTCAGTGACATACGCGTGCACTCTGACCCTCTGACAGGGAAACACCCAGAAGAGACAGAGTGTGGAAGCAGGGCCGCGTAGCCCTCCTGAGCGTCTCGTCATCAAAGCTCATGCTGCTCCAGGCCCGAGGACACAATCTGTCCAGGATCGGCTGTTTTCTGTCTGCAGTTGGAGGGCCGAGAGGCAGCCCCGCAGGACCGTGGGGTGGGGCCGGCCCTTCGGGGTCTGTGGCCTGGACTGTGCCAAGCTTTGATCCGAGAAGCAGTGGCTGGCTGCCCGGCCTGCGGTCCTCCACGGCCCAGCCAAGGCTCCGGAGACCTTGGGCTCCTGCGAAGGGGCGGAGTTGTTGTCACCAGGCCTTCCCCTGTCACCACCTATTAAATTTCCTGGGGACCCAGCTGCCCCCCGCCTGCAGCTGCATAGCAGCCTCCTCCTGGCCGAGAGCTCTGGCAGGAAGCTGGGCCTCTCCCTCTCTTCACTGTTTCATTAGTGGTTTGCCGAAGGCGCGGGTCCAGCCTTGGCGGGGCCACGCCATTCGGAAGTACGCAAACACTTCATAAAACCAGGCTGTTGAAGGATTCCCAAACCCAGGAATCCGGTCCCTTAGAGATCCGGGCTGGTGGCCTGGGGAGTCTGCTGCAGTGTTTCTGGAAACTTCCATCCCTGTGTGTGTCTCCCTCTCCAGTCATCCAGCCTGTTAGCAGTTCTTAGCTCTTTGGGGTTCACAAACCTCTTTTCATATCTGGTGAAAGCTTTGGACTCTCCCTAGAAAAGTGTTTCCCTGGTGGCTCAGATGATAAAGAGGCTCTACTTGCAATGCGTGAGATCCGGGTTCAATCCCCTGGAGGCGGGCATGGCAACTGACTCCATTATTCTTGCCTGGGAAATTCCATGGACAGAGGAGCCTGGTGGGCTACAGTCCATGGGGTCCCACAGAGTCGGACACGACTGACAAATACTCACTTTCTTTCAGAAAGGCACACCCATGCACACGCACACAGCGTTTTACTTAGAATCACAAGATGTTCACAGCTACCCGCTAAGGAAGGACCCAGTTGAGAAACCTCCAGGGCTAAATAGCAGTTGCTTCCATATTTGGATGTCTTGGTGGCATTTTCCTACCAAGAAGAAGGGCAAACAGGCTCATCGGGTCTTTGTTTTTGAAACACCAGGAGCCTGGGCACCCCAGAATGTGGCCTGAATGACCAGTTAACAGACACACTCAGAGGCCAGAGTGGGAGCTTGGGGGCTGGGGGTGATGGGCCCCAGGGCGCAGCGCCACTGGGGGCAGCTGTTCAGAGCCCCAGGAGTCGCGGGGGTCTGGGGACAAGTCAAGAACAGCAGCAGGGGGCGAGCAGTGGTCTCTGGCAGGTGGGGAAGCGCAGCGAGCCTGACGGCCGTGGCCTACAATGGCTGCTCTGGGTACTGGGCAGAGGGGTGCAAACAGAGCGCTTCCACGCGCCTCCTCTGCCCCCAGATCGGTTCGGGGCCCCCGTGCCCTCACCTGAAGCCAACCTGCCTCCCCGCCCCCGGTCGCCCGAGACCAAGCCCCAGCTGCCCGCACCCTGCCAAGCGCCCGAAGCCACATCTTCGAAGGCAAGAGGCACAAAATGCGCTTGTGTTCCTGGCACACTCGTGGGAACAGACACGTTTTCGTCCGTGGCCTCATCGGATCAGCCTCTGGACGGGTGTCCCCCTTGGGCCCTTGGGGAGAATGAGGCAGGAGAAGAAAGTTCTGGGGCCAGCAGACAGGGAGCGAGCAAGCTCTCTGCTCTGATCACTGCCTGGGCAGAGCATCTGAAGGAAGGGCAGGAAAGACTGCAGAGCCTCCAGCCTGGTTTCCATGGTAACCTAGGTACCCTCCCCGTGCCTCTGTTTTCCCGTCTTAAGAAAGGGCACAGGAGCACTTGCAGGCTGGTATGAGGATTCCATAGATGGCGCGCAGAGAGCAGGTATTAACTGAGTGTGTGCCTGGCACACGGAGAGCACTGAGTGTTTGTTAATGAAGCTGAAAGCCTGGCAGCACAGATGGGCCCTTACACCAAGTCCTCGCCTTCTGGAAATTCCGAGCGTCCCCGTAAAGCCGAGGAAGGGAACGGAGTGTCACCTGGCTTTCCGTTAATTAGAGCGGGCTCCAGACTCGGTGTGAGCCTGCTGGGGGTGGCTGGAGGCCCCGCCCGGAGCGTCGTGGCCGAGCTGAGCACGAGCCTGCCGTCCACGATGCTGGCAAGACAGAAGCTCGAGCTGTCACTGTGCCAGGATGACAGGAGGGCTGCGTCGACCCCAAGTGCCAGCACCTCCTGCTGCATTTCCCGCCTGGGCCCGTGATTTCGCCAAAGCTGGATGATAACCCCGACAGCACCCAACCTTTCTGGCTATTTGTCTTGTTGGCTTGGGCTTCCCTGTGGCTCAGATAGTAAAGAATCTGCCTGCAGTGCGGGAGACCTGGGTTCGATCCCTCGGTTGGGAAGATCCCCTGGAAAAGGGAAAGGCTACACACTCCAGTATTCTTGCCTGGAAAATTCCATGGACAGGAGCCTGGTGGGTTGTGGTCCATGAGGCTGCAAAGGGTTGGACACAACTGAGCAACTCACGCACACACACACACACACACACACACACACACACACACACCTTATCGGCTGGCAGGGCTCCAAGCCCTTCAAGGATGAGGATGGGGGAGGAGAGAGTACCAAGCGCAGCCAGCTGGGTGGGACCCCAGGTCCATGTGCTTCTCGGACCAGAGTCAGGTGCACATGGAGCTCAGGGAACAGGAGCCAACCCACTGGAAGAGAAGGTAGGAGGTGGCCTGGCAGGCTGTGTGGAGACAGAAAACAAAGGCCTTGGCTCTCCAGGCCTCACTGCGCCATACGTTGCTGTGTGACCTTCAGCAAGGCGCCTAACCTCTCTGAGCCTCAGGGTCCCATCTAGGAAATGGGGATGTTAATGTTGGCTCTGACTGCTTCACACGTGAAGTCATTTTGTAAACCTGAAAATGTCACCCTGCTGTTGTGAACTGCAGATGCTCAGCCTCGAGGGTTCCAGGGTCGCTGGAACTCTCCTGGTGTCGGGGCCAGCAGCCAGGCTCTGCGGCATCTCCTGCATCACCAGGACTTTGCTCCCTTCAACAACTTATCCTTTGAGTCGTGAGTTAAGCCATATCAGTCATGATATCAATGAATAATAACTTCATTAGATATTTTCCCTTCCCATTTGATCCCTAGCTAGGAGCAAGGTGGTTTGGTTGTGTTTTGCTTAGTTTTCTAAAATGGATGAGAGTTGAAAGGGACAGGCGAATCCTGAGGACCTCACAGTTGGAGGGATTAGAATGGCCTTGTGGGGAGTGGGAGGGGAATTTGGGTACCCAGGCGACAGCACAGACACACAGGGACAGGATGTAGTGACGGGGCACACGCCAGTCTTCCCAGTTCTCTGGAGGTCAGCCTGGTTTCCACACCCTTGACTCCTTTCTGATCAGCATTTCACCCCCAAAAATCAAGGTGAAGCAGGCACAAGTCCAGGCCAAACAGACACCTGGTGTTATGAACCTCTGGTCCTGCCCCACAGCTACCCAGCTGGGTGGGTTTTGTTTATTGCTCTGTCAGGGGCGGGGATGGGCTGCAGACAGAGTTGTCCCCGAGCCCCAGCAGGCAGGGATGGAAACCTTGGTGACGGAACGGCAGCTCCTCAGCTGGCATCGCCTCAAAGCTCCGCAGGGCCCGGAATAGCCGCTCCAAGGCTGCTCTCCTTTCCCTTTCCTTTTTTTTCCCCCTTTAATTAATTTAAGCTTTTTTGATTAAGTGACAGCTTTCATCACTCCTGGCAGCTGCTGAGAGACAAGATAATTCATAGATGCACTGACACTATGTGATTAGGACAAGTACCACAGATAACAGATGAGAGATACACTGAGCAAGCTGATGGCCCTAGCTCATCGGTGCCTCCCCACCTGCCTGGCGAGTCCCAGGTGGACGTCCCGCGTCAGCCTGGGGTACCACCCCCCTCTGAAGACTGCAGGTAAACACGCTCCACCCCGGTGCCCCAGGGCTTTCTCAGACCTGCCTGGTTCTGCTGGGGAAACACTTAAGTCCCCTGGTCAGAACTTCCTGGCCGGTTACCAGGGCATCCCTGGGGGCTTGGTCCAGGCAGGACCCAGGACACAGGGGGTCCTGGGCCGGTCACTTCTGGTTGACCTGGAGCACGCTGTCCTCCTCCCACTGGACACCGTGAAAAGGCCACCATTGTCTCTGGGGCTCACGATGGAAAAGCTGAGAGTCACTCCTAGTCCCCCAGCAAGAACAGTAATTAAATCACCCAGGAAGTACAGGCTCTGTCCTCCCTCCATGGCCCTTCATAACTGTCCTGGGCGGCCACAGTCCATGGGGTCACAAAGAGTTGGACACAAGTTAGCAGCTGAGCACTGCACAGCACAGAAAACCCTAGTTGTAGATACACAGCACCCCCTGTCTTAAACCCTCAAGAACACACCATGTTACCCTTTCCTCGTGTCAAGCAGAGGTGCTCATGGGTGAGCCTCCCCCTCCTCCTGGGTGGAGTGTGTGTCCTTTTCCACGCCCTCAGTCTGGCCTTCTAAGTGTTCCTTGTCTCAGGGTGAAGGGCACCCTCCCTGGGTCAGAAAGAGTCCAGGTGTTTCTCGTGCAAGGGATGCTGAGTATTTACACCTAGTATTTTCTGTGCTGTACTGTGCCAAGCTCAGTAGCATCCGACTCTTTGCAACTGCGTGGACTGTAGCCCCACCAGGCTCCTCTGTCCGTGGAATTCTCCAGGCAAGAATACTGGAGCAGGTTGCCATTTCCTACTCCAGGGGATCTTCCCGACCCAGGGATCGGGATCACCCAGGGGTCACCTCCTGCATTGGCAGGCGGTTCTTTACCACTGAGCTACCTGGGAAGCCCAGTCTTTTCTAGGCAGGATTAAATGGGAGACAGTCAGCCCTGTGCAGCCCTGACGATTAGCAGCTCAATCGGAAACCAAGATTCCCCTTCACCTGGGGGTCCGGCCTGCCATGCGTGGCCTCTGCCCACGTGGCTGGAGGGAAGGAGGAGGGGACCTGGGTTCCAGAAGGTTAAGTGGACAAAGCACACTGGGATCAACGGGCATCTTGTCAGCTCCTGGGGGCTGGCTGCTTGTGGAGCGGAGACGCAAACCCGTGGGGCTTCCTGTGAAAGAACGCATGTTTGCGGCTGGTTCTTTCGTGGCTGTTCCTGGCAAAGAGCTGAGTGTGAAAGACTGAGGAGAGCCTGGGAGGAGTCGAGCTCCGGCACTAGGGGGAAGGATCCGTCACGCCATCCGCGTTCCTAGCACCTCCTGCAGCTGGTGCAGGGCTAAGCTGACCACAGGCATCCAGCATCACACAGTCAACTGCCCACCTTGTCGGGGCACCCCTGCCTCCCTGTGCCCACCTGACAGCCAGACCGCCTGGTCCAGGTTCCTTGGAGGACTTCTGCTCCCTGAGGGATATTGGGGAAACTGGGGACAGGACATGATTCTACTGAGCCAAGTCACTTTATGCTTTTAAGATTTTTTTTATTTTAAATATCCATAGATTCACAGGAGCTTTCAGTGGCAGGACAGAGAGGTCTGCTATGACATGGATGTTTGATCTCTTGTTATAATCCAACGGGACTCGGAGACGCTGCACTTTTAAAGACTATTGTCTGTCTGTTGTTCACAATGGGTCATTTCTGTTCTGTCTTGAAACTCAGTGAGTCTTTCCTCTGTTGTTTCCATTCTGCTGTTGAGCCCATTCATTGAGTTTTTAAACTTCCTTCATTACTGTTTTCAAGTCTAAAATTTCCTGGTTTTTGGCTGAGGTGTTCTGCTTCTTTTCTGAGACTTTCTATTTTTTCAGTGCTTCAAGCATGTTTGTAAACTGCTTGTTGAAGCAGTTTGATGATGGCTACTGTAAAATCCTTGCCAGATAATTCTAACATCTGGGTCATCTCAGTGGTGGTATGTGTTGATTGTTTTTTTCTCATTCAAGTTGACATTTTCCTGGTTCTTGGTGTGGTGAGTGATTTTGCGAGCAAACTGGACATTCTGGTTGTTATTTAGAATCTTGTGTTATTGCTGGCTTGCCACATAACTGTGCCCTTTAAGATGGCTGAAATGGTAAATTTTATGCTATGCGTATTTTATTGCGATGTGGAGTGAAGTTTGTCTTGCTAGGCTGCCCCTTTCCTGGGCCCTTGGCTAAAAGAGCTGACCTCAGTCATGTGTGTGTCTGTTATTGCTGGCTTGCCACATAACTGTGCCCTTTAAGATGGCTGAAATGGTAAATTTTATGCTATGCGTATTTTATTGCGATGTGGAGTGAAGTTTGTCTTGCTAGGCTGCCCCTTTCCTGGGCCCTTGGCTAAAAGAGCTGACCTCAGTCATGTGTGTGTCGGTTTGTCTGCACCCGCTGGCATTTCTCTGCTCCCCAGAAACCTGGGGAGCTCACCCATGTGCCTTTCCTTGAGTGCTGAGACTCCTCGTCGCTGCACCTCCTGGCCTTCCTCTTACAGGCATCTTATGTTTGCTTTGCTTGTAGTGTCTGTGGATTTTATTTGCACTTTGTGGGATGAATGGGGAAAATATGTCTTCTCCATCTTTCCAGAAGCAGAAGTCTCCAGGTCACTTTATTTTATGGAGCAAGTTCTGCCCATGTTTCATTTCTGCTGCCGGCCAGTGAGTCTCCCTCATTTCCACACAGTGTATAAAACTAGGGCTGACAGCGTCTTCTGTTCAAGGGTTCACACTTCTGCAATCGCCTGTTAACATTTCTAAACATTTCCAGAGCAGCAGAGAAGTCGCCCAGTGTCATTCATCATAGCCTTTCACTGCCCCTTGTCTCCGTGGCCCCAGGCTCAGCAACGCTAATCCCCGGTGCATTTAACGAGTGCCCATTCACGACCATAAAGTTAGTTTATTCTTTGTGTGCAGACACTTCTCATCTTGTCTTAATCATGGCTTTCCTCAGCTCATGCCTTCTTTCCCATCCACACTTTATCAGCACGTATGATTAAATATGCTTGGGCTGGATGTGCCCTTCCTCCTTCATTATGACGGCTGGCTTTTAAAACCCTCCTGGAAGCAAGTGCCCGGTGTAGCACCCAAGACTCTGGGCTTTGAGTTGGGGTATCTGGGCTTAGTCCTAGCTTCACTACCGGAGCCTCAGATTCCTCATCGTTAAAATGAGGGAAGAAGAATTGGGCTATCTGTCCCTACAGGCCGTTCCTGTGGGACCAACTCCACGTTCGGTCCACTCCCTGTTGTTGAATTAAAGTCATTATCCGACTGGGGTAGGGGTGAGGCAAACGTGTCCCTGACAATTATCTGCTGGCAGGTGGACAGTAGGTACAGAATTTCAATCGAGACACCTATGTGGGGTCTGTCCCTATAGTTTTTTATCTCTGTTGACAACAGTGCTTGGAGCAATACACAAGTTCTAAGTGACTTTTGTCCTTCTCCCTTGAAGCCAGGTGCCTTCATCACGCGTCCTCTTTGGCCTCTTCCTTTCTGTCTCCCACGACCCCCTCTACTCTTTCCTTCCTTCCTGAGTGCTCCCCTGGGCAAAGCATGTCACCTGTGCTCCCCTGACATGGAGAAAAGAGCTAAGGCATTACCGGGGCAGAAAGAGCCAACCATGGCTGTGCCCAAATCCCCATCAGGGTGAGGGATGAAACAAGGCGGGTGAGGAATCGGGGCAGGAGTGGGGCCACGGGGCAGAGATGGATGAGCCCGGCAGCCCGGGGAGATGGAAAGGCAAACCCAGGAGCAACGTCTGTCGGGCGGGGATGAATCATGGTCACCTGCCGGCTGCCAGGGCCCAGCAGGCTGGCAGTGCCGGCCTCTCTCAGGATCTGGTCATTTGTAGCTTCCAGTCTGGGATGGCAGGACCGTGTGTCCTGCTCCTATTAGAGTTGGCCAGAGGGACTGGTCCCTCCACGGAGCAGGTGGCCTGGCTGGTCATGGGGCCCATGGTCTTGCAGGATCTGCATCACCTCAGCCCCTACAGGGCATCGTGTCGGCCGCCCCCTGCCCCTGCCCCCGCCCCAGCTCTGGGAACAAGACCCCAGCTTCCTACCATCCCCTACAGGAAAGGTTCGAGTACTAGCCCCCACCCCACACCACCCAAGCATCTGGCTTTAGGAGGTTTTCATGAGAGAGATCCAGGAGGTTCAAGGCGATGGATCTAGGAGGTTTGTGTTGCTGTTTCACTTCCAAGGACCCTGATTTCCATGGACCACTTTGTGCAGAAGAAGCCAAAACCAAACAAAGGGAAAGGGAATAAACCAGCCTGGAGTAGAAAGCGCCTAGACCCTGCCTATGTGCGTGCGTGCGTGCATGCATGTGTGTGTGTGCATGCGTGTGCACACTCAGCACAGGTGTGTCTCCCAAGAGATGACCCCGTGAGGATGCCCTGTCCTTTGCTGCCCCCACGTCAGTACCTCTCGGGTCTCCCTGTGTTTTCTGAGGGGTGGGGAATGAGGGCGGATGCCTAGCATGTGGGAGACAGAGGAAGGTGAGGGCACATCGAGGAGACGGGCAGTGACTGGAACCCCGGGTGGGCGCTGAGTATGCTCTGCTGTGGGCTCCAGGCCCCAGCTCTCCTACTGATCAGGTCGTCTCAGTTCAGTCACCTCCAGCCCTCAGCGAGCACTCGGTAAACCATCTCATCTCTTTGAACCGGGGGATAAGTACCTTGATCAATGTGTAAACAAGTAGATATAACAGATGCCTAGCAAACGGATTTCCTGC
This sequence comes from Oreotragus oreotragus, assembly GCA_006410675.1. Taxonomy (NCBI): domain Eukaryota; kingdom Metazoa; phylum Chordata; class Mammalia; order Artiodactyla; family Bovidae; genus Oreotragus; species Oreotragus oreotragus. Next base: position 31,312 of record SJYX01020176.1, read on the forward strand.
ATTTTCAAACTGCTGAAGCCAGATGGAGGGACTATTTTGAAGGAAAAGAGAGTGTTTGATCCAGGGGGGTCTCTAATCTGCCAACTGTGACCCAACACACACTTCTACACAACAGTATCACAGGGCGGGTAAGACCCAGCACACACTTCTACAGAGCGGTGTCACGAGGTGGGTAAGATGGAACGGCACCAAGGAAAGACTGAGAAACGTGCAGTTTTGCCCAAATCTAACAACTCAAAATGTAGGTGATCTTTATAAGCTAAGAGGCTGGGAGAAAGACATTCTGTAACACAGGCCAGCTAGGCTGGCCTAGGCTGGCTAGCCTAGGCCTGCACCCACCTAGGATCTTCTGGAGAATGAGTGAGTGAATGAATAAATGACTGAATGAATGAGTGAGTGAATGAATGTATGAAGGACTGCATGGCTGCATAAATGAATGAGTGAGGGAATGAGTGACTGAATGAATGAATGAGTGAGTGAATGAGTGAAGGACTGAGTGGCTGCATGAATGAGTGAGTGAAGGACTGAGTGGCTGCATGAATGAATGAGTGAGGGACTGAGTGGCTGCATGAATGAATGAATGAAGGACTGAGTGGCTGCATGAATGAATGAGTGAGTGAAGGACTGAGTGGCTGCATGAATGAATGAGTGAGGGACTGAGTGAAAGACTGAGTGGCTGCATGAATGAATGAGTGACTGAATGAGTGAATGAGTGAGGGAATGTGTGAAGGACTGAGTGACTGCAAATGAGTGACTATTCTTTGTGTGCAGACACTTCTCATCTTGTCTTAATCATGGCTTTCCTCAGCTCATGCCTTCTTTCCCGTCCACACTTTATCAGCACGTATGATTAAATATGCTTGGGCTGGATGTGCCCTTCCTCCTTTATTATGATGGCTGGCTTTTAAAACCCTCCTGGGAGCAAGTGCCCCGGTGTAGCACCCAAGACTCTGGGCTTTGAGTTGGGGTATCTGGGCTTAATCCTAGCTTCACTACCGGAGCCTCAGATTCCTCGTCGTTAAAATGAGGGAAGAAGAATTGGGCTGTCTGTCCCTACAGGCCGTTCCTGTGGAACCAACGTGGAGCAAGTGCCCCGGTGTAGCACCCAAGACTCTGGGCTTTGAGTTGGGGTATCTGGGCTTAATCCTAGCTTCACTACCGGAGCCTCAGATTCCTCGTCGTTAAAATGAGGGAAGAAGAATTGGGCTGTCTGTCCCTACAGGCCGTTCCTGTGGAACCAACTCCACGTTCGGTCCACTCCCTGTTGTTGAATTAAAGTCATTATCCGACTGGGGTAGGGGTGAGGCAAACGTGTCCCTGACAATTATCTGCTGGCAGGTGGACAGTAGGTACAGAATTTCAATCGAGACACCTATGTGGGGTCTGTCCCTATAGTTTTTTATCTCTGTTGACAACAGTGCTTGGAGCAATACACAAGTTCTAAGTGACTTTTGTCCTTCTCCCTTGAAGCCAGGTGCCTTCGTCATGCATCCTCTTCCGCCTCTTCCTTTCCGTCTCCCACGACCCCCTCTACTCTTTCCTTCCTTCTTGAGTGCTCCCCTGGGCAAAGCATGTCACCTGTGCTCCCCTGACATGGAGAAAAGAGCTAAGGCATTGCCGGGGCAGAAAAAGCCAACCATGGCTGTGCCCAAATCCCCATCAGGGTGAGGGATGAAACAAGGCGGGTGAGGAATCGGGGCAGGAGTGGGGCCACGGGGCAGAGATGGATGAGCCAGGCAGCCCGGGGAGATGGAAAGGCAAACCCAGGAGCAACGTCTGTCGGGCGGGGATGAATCATGGTCACCTGCCGGCTGCCAGGGCCCAGCAGGCTGGCAGTGCCGGCCTCTCTCAGGCTCCGGTCATTTGTAGCTTCCAGTCTGGGATGACAGGACCGTGTGTCCTGCTCCTATTAGAGTTTGCCAGAGGGACTGGTCCCTCCACGGAGCAAGTGGCCTGGCTGGTCATGGGGCCTGTGGTCTTGCAGGATCTGCATCACCTCAGCCCCTACAGGGCGTCGTGTCGGCTGCCCCCTGCCCCCGCCCCAGCTCTGGGAACAAGACGCCAGCTTCCTACCATCCCCTGCAGGAAAGGGTGGAGAACTAGCCCCCACACCACCCAAGCATCTGGCTTTAGGAGGTTTTCAAGAAAGAGATCCAGGAGGTTCAAGGCGATGGATCTAGGAGGTTCATGTTGCTGTTTCACTTCCAAGGACCCTGATTTCCATGGACCACTTTGTGCAGAAGAAGCCAAAACCAAACAAAGGGAAAGGGAATAGACCAGCCTGGAGTAGAAAGCGCCTAGACCCTGCCTATATGCGTGCGTGCATGCATGCATGTGTGTGTGTGCATGCGTGTGCACACTCAGCACAGGTGTGTCTCCCAAGAGATGACCCTGTGAGGATGCCCTGTCCTTTGCTGCCCCCATGTCAGTGCCTCTCAGGTCTCCCTGTGTTTTCTGAAGGGTGGGGAATGAGGGCGGATGCCTAGCATGTGGGAGACAGAGGAAGGTGAGGGAGCATCGAGGAGACGGGCAGTGACTGGAACCCCGGGTGGGCGCTGAGTATGCTCTGCTGTGGGCTCCAGGCCCCAGCTCTCCTACTGATCAGGTCGTCTCAGTTCAGTCACCTCCAGCCCTCAACGAGCACTCGGTAAACCATCTCATCTCTTTGAACCGGGGGATAAGTACCTTGATCAATGTGTAAACAAGTAGATATAACAGATGCCTAGCAAATGGATTTCCTGCATTTTCAAACTGCTGAAGCCAGATGGAGGGACTATTTTGAAGGAAAAGAGAGTGTTTGATCCAGGGGGGTCTCTAATCTGCCAACTGTGACCCAACACACACTTCTACACAACAGTATCACAGGGCGGGTAAGACCCAGCCCACACTTCTACAGAGCAGTGTCACGAGGTGGGTAAGATGGGACGGCACCAAGGAAAGACTGAGAAACGTGCAGTTTTGCCCAAATCTAACAACTCAAAATGTAGGTGATCTTTATAAGCTAAGAGGCTGGGAGAAAGACATTCTGTAACACAGGCCAGCTAGGCTGGCCTAGGCTGGCCAGCCTAGGCCTGCACCCACCTAGGCTCTTCTGGAGAATGAGTGAGTGAGTGAATAAATGACTAAATGAATGAATGAGTGAGTGAGTGAATGTGTGAAGGACTGCATGGCTGCATAAATGAATGAGTGAGGGAATGAGTGACTGAATGAATGAATGAGTGAGCGAATGAGTGAAGGACTGAGTGGCTGCATGAATGAGTGAGTGAAGGACTGAGTGGCTGCATGAATGAATGAGTGAGTGAGGGACTGAGTGGCTGCATGAATGAATGAGTGAAGGACTGAGTGGCTGCATGAATGAGTGAGTGAGGGAATGAGTGACTGAATGAGTGAATGAGTGAGGGACTGAGTGGCTGCATGAATGAATGAGTGAGGGAATGAGTGACTGAATGAGTGAATGAGTGAGGGAATGTGTGAAGGACTGAGTGACTGCAAATGAGTGACTGAATGAATGAATGAGTGAGGGAATGTGTGAAGGACTGCATGGCTGCATAAATGAATGAGTGAGGGACTGAGTGGCTGCATGAATGAATGAGTGAGTGAGGGACTGAGTGACTGCATGAATGAATGAGTGAAGGACTGAGTGGCTGCATAAATGAATGAGTGAGTGACTGCATGAATGAATGTGTAAGGGACTGAGTGGCTGCATGAATGAATGAGTGAGTGAGGGACTGAGTGAGTGACTGCATGAATGAATGAGTGAAGGACTGAGTGGCTGCATGAATAAGTGAGTGAGGGAATGAGTGAGTGGCTGCATGAATGAGTGAAGGACTGAGTGGCTGCATGAGTGAGTGAGTGAGGGAATGAGTGGCTGAGTGACTGCGTAAATGACGGAGTGAACGAGTGAGTGACTGCAAAATGAGTGAATACAACCTGACAGGCTGAGGCTGGCCCCCCATCCTCCCCCAACCCTGCCCATGCCCCCCACACCTTTCCCCTTGGCTGCATAAATTGCTGTGTGAATTGATGGTGCCTGTCAGATAAAGCCACCTGAGATGGAAATGTTCATTTATTGGCACAGACGTATGTTGGCTCAGCTCTGATGGATGCTCTGCCGCTGCTCCGAAGCCCGCGGTCCTGGAACTGCTCCCAGCGGGACCGCAGCTGCTGGGTCTGTGCCTTGACCACTGCTTCGGGCTGGAGATGGCCATGCCGTCGTCTCTCCCAGGTCCCATGCCACATGGTCGCAGCCTGCCACACCTGCCCCAGGCTGGAGAAGGGCTCCCTCCTTCCATCTGTAACGCTCCCACATCCTGCTGGTTTGGCCATTATTTGAATATAGGATTTCCAGTGGAGACGGTGAGGGACCGGAGACCAAGCTCCTGGGGCCCACCCTGCCTGAGGCCACGCAGGCAGACTGGACGGTCGGAGCTCAAGCCTTGGGCCGGGCATCGGCCGCCTGTGGGCCCTGGACAGGGTGCTTGACCTCGCTGAGCCTCGGGCTCCTCGCCTGAGGTGGCGGTGGCATCTGAGACCAGCCCCCGGGGACGGGAGCATGTTAACTGCGAGCGTCCACAATGGAGGCTGCTCCAGCCACCTCTACTGTCCTTACCCCTCAGTGTCTCCTATAAAAGGACTGACCCACTGTCCAGACCCCTGGTGAGCCAGCACCTGGGAGCGGGAACTTCCTGAGATGTGAACTCTGGGGAGGACGCCAGCCCCCTGTGCCGACGACGACCCTGCTCCCCTGTGCCGGGTGAGTGCCCTGGGTGTAGATGCCACCCAGGATGCACGAGGGTCGAGTGGGAGCTCCACCCGGACCCGCCGTCTCAGAGGAAAGACCGGTCCTCTGGCCGTTCATCACTTTTCCCAGACCACAGACGCCACACGGCCTGGGGGCCCAGTGTCTGGCCTGGATCCTGGGAGAGCCCGAGGTGCCCTTTGCCTCTGCCTGGTGCTGGGAAGGGGCGCCCAAGCTCACTGGTATAACGGCCTCATGCAGACCTCGCCCTGTTGTGATGGCCTCTGTCCCGTCTGACCCTACGGCCCACTTGGCTGCTCTGACCAGGGCGCTGCTTCTTCAGCTGCAGGCCCCAGAGTGCTGAACGTCTGTGGACTGCATCAGAACTCGGGTCCCTGAGGCCAGACGTCTGACCTGTCCACGGGCTGTTTGATTCTGGCCCAGCCCAGGGATCCTGTCTCCCCAGACCCTGGGCCATGGGGTAGGGGTGGGAGAGGGTGGCAGCTGGGAGCAGTGACTCAGAGGAGGGCATCAGGCCAGAGGCTGCTGGTGCTCTGAACTCTGGCTGGGTGCAGCCACCCTGGAGTCACACGGGGACTTCCAGCCACAGGAGCCAGAGGTCAGTGGGAACCTGGCTGCGGTCAGACAGAGGGTCCAGGTCACTGGCTTGCTTTCTGCACAGAAGGTAGAGAAATGGTCAGCTCTCCCCAGAGGATCCGAGCCTCACGCCCTGCAGGCCCTTTCTCCCAGGCCTGTTGGACACTTCCCCCTTTGTGCACCGTGGGGGGCTCCCACTACACACGGGGTCTCTGAGGGCAGACCCTGGGCTTCATGGGCGTAACTTCAGGAACCTTACCCAGGGACCTCGTTCTGGGTGTAGCCTCCAGTGATATCACACTTCTTTCCTGCTCTTGTGCATCTTCTCTTCCTGGCTAGTCTGCCTTTTTCCCCCTTTCCATCTTCCAGTTTTCCTCTCTAGCACTGTTGAAATTTTTTATTTTACTTTTTAAATTGAGGTCTGGGCTTCCCTGGTGGCTCAGACAGTAAAGAATCTGCCTGCAGTGCGAGAGACCTGGGTTCGATCCCTGGGTTGGGAAGATCCCCTGGAGGAAGGCGTGGCAACCCACTCCAGTATTCTTGCCTGGAGAATCCCATGGACAGAGGAAGCCTGACAGGCTGCAGTCCATGGGGTCGCAAAGAGCTGGACATGACTGAGCGACTTAGCACAGCACAGCACACGGCTTACGTACAATATTATGTTAGTTTCAGGAGTACAACGCAGTGATTCATAACTTTTGAAGGTTATACTCCAAGTTACAAATATATTTCTGTATATTAATTTTGTATCCTCCAGCTTTGCTGAATTCATTGATGAGCTCTAGTCGATTTTTGGCGGTGGCGTTACGATTTTCTATGTATAGTATCATGTTGTCTGCAAGCAGTGACAGTTTTAATTCTCCCTTTTCCAATTTGGATTGCTTTTCCTACTTTATCTCCTCTGATTGCCGTAGCCAGGACTTCCAATACTATGCTGAGTAAATGTGGCGGGTGGTCTTCCTTGTCTTAAGGAAATGCCTCTGGCTTTCTGCTGTTCAGTAGGATGTCGTCTGCGTTGTTGTTCAGTCGCTCAGTCATATCCGACTCTTCGTGACCCCATGGACGGTAGCCCAGCAGGCTCCTCCATCCATAGGATTCTCCAGGCAAGAATACTGGAATGGCAGTATTCCAGTATTGGCGGAGGCAAGAATACATGCCCTCCTCCAGGGGATCTTCCCAATCCAGGGATAGAACCCGTGTCTCTTATGTCTCCTGCGTGGGCAGGCAGGTTCTTTACCTCTAGCACCACGTGGGAAGCTCTGACAATGGTTTGGGATTCTTTCAATGTATTGTTGGATTCAGTTTGCTAATACTTTGTTAATGATTTTTGATCTATGTCCATCGGTGATATTGGCCTGCAATTTCCATCTTTTGTGCTGTGTTTGGCTTTGGTATCAGGGTGATGGTGGCCTCACAGAATGATTTTGGAAGCATTCCTTTCTCTGCAGGATTTTGGAACAGTTTCAGAAGGATGGGTGTTAACTCTTCTCTAAATGTTTAGTGGAATTCACCTGTGAAGCCATCTGGTCCTGGACTTTTGTTTTGGTAATTGGTCAGTGTCATTTCTGGTAATTGGTCTGTTCATATTTTCCATCTTTCCCTGACTCAGGCGTGGGACATTATATATTTCTAGGAATTTTTCCACTTCTAGGTTTCCTATTTTATTGGTGCATACTCAGTTATAGTCACGTCTTAATGATCCTTTGTATTTCTGTGGTGTGGGTTGTAACTTCTCTTTCATTTCTGATTTTACTCATTTGAGCTCTCTCTATTTTTTCCCCGAAGAGTCTGGCCAAAGGTTTATGAATTTTATCTCTTCAAAGAATCAGCTGTTAATTTCATTCATCTTTTCTATGATTTTTTAATTCCCTGTTTCATTTATTTCTGCTCTGATCTTTATGGCAGCACTTGGATATAAAGCCAGGTGGTCTCCCTTCAGAGACGGGGCCCCCAACACCATGCCCTGAGCCTCACCCAGCACAACAGGGCGGGAGGACAGGTAGGAGTCTGGCCGGTGTCCCCATGGGGCAGGGGAGGGGCAGCTGTGCTTACCTGGCACCTCCTGTGAGCATCAGGGCCACACACCAGACTCCACCTATCTTCATCACAACCCTCTGAAAAGCATCACTGGCATCATGCTTTGTGAATGAGGACCCTGGGGATCAGAGAGACTAAGGGGTGGACCAGAGCCCACACAGCCAAAGAGAGCAGAGACTGGACTCAAACCCAGGCTCTCCACACTCCTGACTTTCCAGGACAGTCATCCTGTCCACAGAGANTCATGCTTTGTGAATGAGGACCCTGGGGATCAGAGAGACTAAGGGGTGGACCAGAGCCCACACAGCCAAAGAGAGCAGAGACTGGACTCAAACCCAGGCTCTCCACACTCCTGACTTTCCAGGACAGTCATCCTGTCCACAGAGAGGCTGCACCTCCCTTTGTGAGAACTCCCGCTCCACCAGCATGTCTATACCTGCCTGAACCCGGGGTCTGGTCGTTTCCATAACATGCTGACGTGCTCATCCCCGGGCCTGTCCCAGCCCCAGTTAACCTCATCTCTGGACGGGGCCCAGGTTCCCCAAGAGGTCAGTGCAGGTGGCCTTCGGAGCCAGGACATCAGCATCCTCTGGTGACCTGTGACTCGGCATCAAGCGGTCCAGGCTGTTGCTGCTGCTAATCAGAGATGCTGGCCCCTGCTAGTGGATCGCCCTCCCATGGAGCAGAAGGTCCTGCTTGAGTTAAAATCTCATTTCCTTGAAAAGGCCTGTGGGTTGAGGGGTATGGATGCTCCAGGCACCCTCTGGAGTTGTTTGGGTCCGGAGGCTCCCCAGAAAGCTGGGGTGACCATCTGGCTCCACTAGCTACAGAGGTAGCTGCTCTGAGGTCACCAACCTGAGGGACACCTTACCCCCGAGCCCGCCCTGGAGCCCCTTGTGGGCTGTGGACTCCTGGGAAACACGTATGCACCAGACACTGAGCTCTCCATGATTTCTCATGGCCAAGCAGAGGAAGGAAGCGGCGTTCATTTCACAGATTAGAAAACTGAGGCCCAGAGAAGCAGCATGTACCCCCGAACAGAGGCTTCTCAATCTAGTTGGGGTCTCAGCACTGAGGTGGGTGTGGGCTGGGCCACATGGAGAAGAGGGTCAGGGGGGCCTGACTGCCAAGGCCCTTGGTGTGGCCCATAAACTCGACTGCTTCTCAAAAACACACAAGGTCCAGCAGGTGGACATGGCCTGCTCCCCATCAAGCCTCCGCTGGGGGCGCCAAAGCAGAGCCAGGCCTTCCATGGGACTCAGAGTGAGACCCCCAGCCTGGATCCGCTGAGCCCCAGGGCCTCCTCACCTGCAGAAAATATACCGTTTCTGACGGTCATTGTGAGGATGGAATGTGAGGGTAGGAAACTCTGAGCAGCTCTGGAGCAAGACATGTGCCCTCAGACCTCAGTCCCATCTGCTACCAAAGTGTAGGAAACACTCATTTCAGCCAGATCCTGAATTAGACTAAAAATGGCCCAATAGCCAAAAGTAAACTGTATCTGGTAACGGAGTTTAAATTCCAAGAAGTCACTTTCATTGCCTTTTTCAAGTATTAACATTTGGTTTTTTATTTGACCACACCAGGTCTTAATTGCAGCATGGGGAATCCAGTTCCCTGACCAGGGATCGAACCAAGGCCCCCTGGCACTGGAAGCATGGCATCTTAGCCCCTGGACTCTTAGGGAGTCCCTATTGCCTTTAAATAAAATGCTCGTATTATTTTTCTCATCCTCCCAACTCAAAGGCCAGAAAATGTAAAGCTGAGCAAAACCCTTTTCAGGGAACCTATACGTGTTTATAAAATATATTGTGATGGTAATATTTTTAATATTTTCAATCAACCCAGCAATTCGGTAACTTGAAAACTCTGCTTCGTAAGTGAGAACACGTGAAGGCAAAGAATAAAAGACTTACTTGGCTAAAGTCACAAAGCAACTGAGAGGCCATACCTGGTCAGACCTTCCCACCTGAAGTGTCCAGGCTCTAAAAACCCCAGAGTCGCAACTGGTTTATTGAGGGATGAATGGGATTCCCCTTGGGAAAGGGGGTTGTCTGAGAGGACCAGTCAGCAGAGCAGCTAGTGGCCAAGTACCGGCTGTTAGAAGAGAGGGCCTCCATCCCTGCGTGTCTGCACTCCCGTCCTCTCTCCTCACTTGTCTTTGATGGTCCCTAGCCTTCCCATCATCCTCCATCCTTGTGCTAAGATGCAGTAAACTTGGCAGTGAGTGAAATACTGCTCTCTGCTTCTCTTCTTGGGGGAAATCCATCAGTAATTAGACTCATTTTTCAATTTTGCCACCTAGAAACAGAAAATGCCCATAAATCTCCCCAAACAGAAATCAGATGTAACTGATTTAATTACCAAGGAGTAAACAAGGTGATTCTGCCTCCGTAAGACACCCAGATGCGTTCGTAACTGGCTCATTAAACTACTGTAGAACCGATTATTCACTGTGAGGCAGAGGCGGGGTGGGGAGCAGACGCGGGCTTTCATGGGAAGGTGATGGGCTGGTGCTACCAGGGCAGGGGGGTGGTGCCAGGGACCACGGGGCGGGGGAGGGGAACAGCCTAGTGGGGATGGCACCTCTGCAGACAAGTCTGTGACCCTGAGGCAGGCCTCGTCCTTCCTCACCAAGACCCTCCTCTCCTTCCCCAAGTCCCCCTCATCCTCCACCGCAGCCATCCTGTAGGAAGACGCTCTCAAGCTTCCTCAGGTGGGTTTACCTACAAGGAGTGGGTGGGTGCTTTGGGAGCCTCACCAAGGTGGAATTAGGGTCTCACCAAGACCCTCCTCTCCTTCCCCAAGTCCCCCTCATCCTCCACCGCAGCCATCCTGTAGGAAGACGCTCTCAAGCTTCCTCAGGTGGGTTTACCTACAAGGAGTGGGTGGGTGCTTTGGGAGCCTCACCAAGGTGGAATTAGGGTGAGCGCAGCCTCTAACTCATCTGGGATAACCCCGATCCACTGTGTCCCTGTGACTTAGTCGCAGGCTCTCTTTCACTCTCAAAGCTGCCCTTGTTTGGATGATAAACTGTGTGGCCACCCTGTGCATCCAGCAGGGAGGGGACAGGTTGTAAGTTGGCACCGATGGATAGATGGTCGCTGTGTTGAGAAGGATGCTGAGGTCGTGACATGGGTCAGCAGGTGAGTTCACAGTGATGGCTGAGCAGCGTCTACCAGAGTGGGGGGGGGGGGGGGGGNTGCAGTAAACTTGGCAGTGAGTGAAATACTGCTCTCTGCTTCTCTTCTTGGGGGAAATCCATCAGTAATTAGACTCATTTTTCAATTTTGCCACCTAGAAACAGAAAATGCCCATAAATCTCCCCAAACAGAAATCAGATGTAACTGATTTAATTACCAAGGAGTAAACAAGGTGATTCTGCCTCCGTAAGACACCCAGATGCGTTCGTAACTGGCTCATTAAACTACTGTAGAACCGATTATTCACTGTGAGGCAGAGGCGGGGTGGGGAGCAGACGCGGGCTTTCATGGGAAGGTGATGGGCTAGTGCTACCAGGGCAGGGGGGTGGTGCCAGGGACCACGGGGCGGGGGAGGGGAACAGCCTAGTGGGGATGGCACCTCTGCAGACAAGTCTGTGACCCTGAGGCAGGCCTCCTCCTTCCTCACCAAGACCCTCCTCTCCTTCCCCAAGTCCCCCTCATCCTCCACCGCAGCCATCCTGTAGGAAGACGCTCTCAAGCTTCCTCAGGTGGGTTTACCTACAAGGAGTGGGTGGGTGCTTTGGGAGCCTCACCAAGGTGGAATTAGGGTGAGCGCAGCCTCTAACTCATCTGGGATAACCCCGATCCACTGTGTCCCTGTGACTTAGTCGCAGGCTCTCTTTCACTCTCAAAGCTGCCCTTGTTTGGATGATAAACTGTGTGGCCACCCTGTGCATCCAGCAGGGAGGGGACAGGTTGTAAGTTGGCACCGATGGATAGATGGTCGCTGTGTTGAGAAGGATGCTGAGGTCGTGACATGGGTCAGCAGGTGAGTTCACAGTGATGGCTGAGCAGCGTCTACCAGAGTGGGGGGGGGGGGGCGGACAGGCCAGCAGGTAGAGGCGGCTTGCGTCCAGGGTCTCTGTGGCCCCAGCATTCATTGTCCCATCTACCATAGGGTTTATATCCACAAGTCAGAGCACCAGCATAATACGGGGATGGTGAAGACTATGTTTAGGGAGCTATTTCCCCGTCCAGATGGGAGAACAGGAGCTGGGAGCTAATCCCCTGGCTTCCCCAGACCCAGACCCTCAGCCTTCACAGCCGAGGAAGCAGTGCCAGGAGGACTGGGTTTAGGCCTCGCTGCCCTGGTGGGCTCCACAGCTGTGGGAGGGGGCCGAGCCCTCCGCACTCCCCCTCCTTGGGACGTCAGCCGTTCCTGGGTGCCTGCGCTCCCTTGGCACAGGTCAGGAAGCGCCCGCCAGGCCCGCATAGGCCGGGGCCCATTCTCAGCATCACAGGCGGGTACTCAGGGCTCTGCGCTTGTTTTTAGTGGGTCTGCACACATTTCAACCAGTTCCCGAGGTCAAAGGAACAGGGGGTCCCTGCTGAACCTCAGCATACCCTCAGGGCACAGTGACCCCCGGGACTCAAGCCCGAGGAAGCTGCAAGGAGTCATGAACTCACCGGCCCAGAGGCACCAAGGCATCAGCTTCCTCAGTCATGCCTTTCTCCACCCCCGGATGTTTCTATAGCAACATATGGTGTTTTGAAAGGATGACCAAGCTGTTTCACTTGCTTACGCTTTCTTGTTTGCTTTTTGGTTTTGAAGAGGGGGTTGGAATGAATTCTGTAAGGACTCTCATACCTCTAACGTCGGGGGAGCACAGCGGTGCTCACAAGAGCAGCACCACATGCACACTGACACACTCACACACATTCACACACACTCACCCACCGCACAGATCACTGTGTCTGAGCTTCTTGGCCTCTGGCACTTGCCTCTTCCCTGGGTTCTTGTCTGGATCCATCTTCCTGACTTCTGGGCCCTTTTCAGCTCTGGCTCAGACCCTTAAACGTGAGGGGTGTTGACCCGCTTGTATCTTAGGGGATAAGCGGGACCAGGGAGGCAGAGAGATGGATGGACCTTGGGCCTTGGGTCAGGAAGTCCAGCGGGTCCTGGGTCCCAGGCGTGTGCCTCCCAGGCCTCACCTTCTCAGTGTCCCAGTCTCTCCAGCAGGGAGGTAGCTCAGATCATCTCTGAGTTCCTTTGTCTCTCAGACCCCGTGGGTGTACACGGGACGCTGTCACTCCTGCCTGGAGACAGTTTCTGTGACATGGAGCCCAGCCCCAGCTCTCCTCTAACAACAAACTCTCCAGGGCCTACTTGTCCAGCCGCTCCCATGAGCCCAGCTCCCCTCTGAGCCCACCTCCCATGCGTCTGGCACCAGCAGCTCCTCCTCAAGTCCAGAATGGGTCTCCTGGCCTTGGCTCCTGGAAGCACACATTTGAGACCTTTCCCAGGAGCTTCTGGTGTACCTGAAGTTGAGGACCCACGTGCTGAGGAGGCCGGGTCAGATCCCACGGCCAGATCTCCTCCAGTCTGTCTGGGTGGGGCCCAGGGTTCTGCCCTTTTTAACTTTGCGTCCCCAAACCCTGAGCTGGGCTCAGAAGGCTACCACTGGCTCAGTGTCTCAGAGATGGGGAGGATGGGCTTGGGGGCTGGGGGGTTGTGGTGAACCAGCAATTCACCAGCTGGGTGGGCTGCAAATGGTATGTCCTCCGGGATGCCCCATCCGCAGTGTGGGTGGGACCTGGGGGTCTTCAGTGAGCTCCTCTTGACCCACGAGGAGGGGCTGTGGGTCTGGGGTCTGAGTCGATGACTCCTGGAGGCCAAGGCTCCTGTAGAGCGAACATCCATGTGTGAAGGCCACGGGCAGCCTCCACCTGGTGGGGCCATGACGGCTCCATGCTGGAGAGCAGCTGCTGGGGCGGGGGCTGGGGGGAGATGATGAATCAGCCACGAGTTGGCTGGAGCCAAACCAAGTGTGGACTCGTGTGACAGAGCCTCATCCACAACAGGGCTCTCTTAGTGGGCGGAGAGGGTGGAACACCACCCCACCGCACCCCCATCCAGTGCCCACCCCATCCTGGGAACGCTGGGGCTCCTGCTGACCTGGTCTCGGTCTTTGGACAAAGAGTTTTGTTTTCTGAAGGAAAGGTCGGAGCGCGTAGGCAGCTGCCTCTGTCTCCTGACCGTTGGAGGTTCCCAGACCCCCTTCTGGGTTTCAGGAGGCTGGCCTGTAGCTCCTGGGTTTGTGACTCAGACCTGTGGCACTTTCTCTGCGCTTCCAACTCCTCCCTCAGCTCTCTCATCCTGAGTTCTCTCCTGAGAAGTTCAAGCAGGTGTTCATTGATTAAGATTTCTCAAAGGTGTGCAGTTTTCCCACCACCCTAATTGCTGCCTTTTAAGACTAGAAGATTGGTGGATCTGAGCATGCCTGTGGAACGGACCGTGAGATTGTGGATGTGGCAGGGGTCCCTCCCAGCATCTGCCCTGATCCGACCACAGAGGGGCCTCTTCTTCACCGGCCTGGGGGACCTGTGGGGTCAGAACTTTCCAGACTGCCCCCCGAATCTGATGACTTTCTCTCTTTACTTGTGTTTCCTAGGAGCGGGTGGAGTATCTCTTTCTCATCATTTTTACTGTGGAAGCATTTTTAAAAGTCATAGCCTACGGACTCCTGTTTCACCCCAATGCTTACCTCCGCAATGGCTGGAACTTACTAGACTTTATCATCGTGGTTGTCGGGTGAGTACCAACTCCCACACCGCCAGCCAGCGCAGCCCCTTCCCTTCTGCACGTACCTGTGTCTTTCTGATTTGGTTACAAGGGCCCTGGGCTTCAAGCCAGACCAGAGGATCTATTAGAAATCCCTCTGGATTCAGACTTTCTGCAAAGGGAGGGGAGCTGTTACCTGGAACAGCCGTGGTGCTGCTCCTGTCTGCACACCTGTGCCCACACGCACACCCGCACAAGCTCACACAGGTGAATCAAGGGCTTCTGCTGGAGCCCAGGGTCCGCTCTGCAGCGAGAAGAAGCCTCAACTTTAGGTCTTTTATTCCGTCTCCAGCCTCACCTGGACCGAGTTCCTGGACACCTCCTCCGAGGTGAGGCAGAGCAAGTGTGTTTGGGCTGGATGTGACCCTGCAGCCACTGTGAGGGAGAGGCGACTGGCACACAGGAGCCGAGATGCCTACCTGCAACTGAGGGTCCTCACTCAGTGGCTGCCCGGGACTGATGGGCTAGAGGAAAACGGGACTAGGAAGGGCCAGGGGATGGGACCAGACTCACCTCTCGGGAGAAGAGCAGTGATAGACGTATGGGAGGAGGACAGGCACTACCTACACTCAGAAGCAGAGCAATGCCAGCGTTTGCAGGAAGCCTTGGCTCCGTGATCTCCTTGTTGGGCCATCGGAAACTTTGGGGAAGTGTCTTTGTCAAATGTTGGTACAAACAAGCCCACATGTGCTGCTGGCTCTATGTCAAATCCACCTGGCACTCACGTCCTCTCCAGCCCCACAGCCTCTGGGGTCAGATCCGTGTGCCAATGGGCTCTTATCTAGGGGACTATCCCAGCCACCCCGGGGCGGGTGCTGCTCTGGTGGCTTCCCCAGAGAGTGCCCTGCTTGGAGCCCATGGGCGTCTGGCCTCTCCTGCAGGAAGCAACGGAGCTAGTCAGGGCCACCTGGGAGCGAGACCTTGTCTCCGGGCATCTGGATGGCTTCTTGCGGGTGTGGTGTTAGGGTTTTCACCGCTGTGCTTTTTGCCCGGCCATGCATGACACACTTTGCAGTAACATAAGGGACACTCTGGAGACATGAGGGACACGGACGCTCCTGACCTGTTAGCCACGTGTGGACGTCAGGTGAGGAAGCAGCTCTACAAGAGGTTCTGCTGCTTCCGTTCCCACTGGGTGAACAGATGACCGATGAGTGCCTTGAACTAACTCAGCAAACCATGGCGAAGGCCTTTAGGCCGGTTGCTCCTCACGCCTCTGTGCCCTTTTCAATTCAGCGTCTTCCTCGAGGCCTGAGTCCCCTGGGAACCTTTCACTGACTCCCAGGAAGAGCTCAGGACTGAGATGCAGTGCTTCTGGGGCCGGCAGAGGAGAGGGCCTCGCAGGGAGGGGAGCTGCGTCTTCTCCCATCCGCAGGGTGGACTGGCCTTGGTCTGTGCCACACTCTGCCCCATCCACGGCCTTCACCTCTGCGTGGGGTGGGAGCAGGAGACGCGGGCAGACCTCGGACAGGCCCCGACGCCGGACAGGGCCCCGAATCAGACAGGGCCCCGACCCCGGACAGGGCCTGACCCCGGACAGGGCCTGATCCCAGACAGGGCCCCGAATCAGACAGGACCCCGACCCCAGACAGGGCCCCGAATCAGACAGGCCCCGACCCTGGACAGGGCCCCGAATCAGACAGGGCCCTGACCCCGGACAGGGCCCCAACCCTGGACAGGGCCCCGAATCAGACAGGCCCCGACCCCGGACAGGGCCCTAACCCCAGACAGGGCCCCGACCCCGGACAGGGCCCCGA
>SJYX01020176.1:50558-100909 GCA_006410675.1 Oreotragus oreotragus
ACCAGCTGCCCACGGAGCCCTCCCCTCCCCCTTCCCACCCAGGGGCCCTTCCCACCCCCACTGGGCACCCTGGAGCCCTCAATAGAATGCATCCACTCCGACCATCTGCTCCAGCCTCAAGGGCCTTCACTGTGGCTCCATCTCCCTCCCAGTACAGACCCTGCCTCTCAGCTCACGGGCCCTCCAGAGACTGTTGTCCACTCTGATAAGCTCGAATGTTGGGCTAAGGAACTGACAGACACAGTCCGGGGGGAAAACTGCCTGGAGATGACCCCCCACAAACATCGCCCTGGATGGCAGGGGGCACGAAGCAGTGTTTTCACCTCCACCGTGTCTGAATGAGAAGCAGCATACCAGCCTCCGTGAGCGGATACCTTCAAGACCCAGTCCCAAACTTTCCACCCCTTCAGGGTTGACAGAGGGGAAGGCTGTTCAGTCTCCGATCCCCTCCCTGAATAACATTTGTGGACATCTCGTACATCGATAAGCATGTTCTTTTCTTCCAGGAAATTCTAGGAACCAAATCTGGTTTAGATTGGGGATGTTGTTCAACAGACATGCAGACTGCTTTCCCTCAGTTTCAGTAGAAAGAAGTCTTCTCTATGGAGAAAGGAACCAGCTCCCCTCAACCCTGGCCACCCCTGCCTAGATCAGAGGCGTCGCCAGCTAACATAGGGAACCGTCCAGCTGCCAAGCTGGGGTGAAAGACACCTAGAGCAGGAAGGATGTCAGACGTGGTCCAGGCGACGCGTCAGAACTTCTGGCTGCAGCTCCCGCTGTGCAGGCAGCCTGCTCAGGGCCCCCGAGCACAAAACAGACCGAAGGGAAGCCGCTCATCTCCCATCTCAGCGCCCTCTCTTGAACGCGCGTCTGTCAGCTGTGTCCCCATCAGTCCACCAGCCACACCTGCTGCAAGGGTCTCGGGGAGCCCTGAGGCTTCCAAGCCAGTCTCCCATCCTTGTACCTGCGGCACCACATCAATTTCCGAAGGATCCGTTGTTTCTGCCCAGGTTCAGGTCCTCTCCATTGTTCCTGCTCACCCATGAGTTGCCGAGGAATCTGGTTTCCTATACACAGAGGGTTTCCTTGAATGGGTCCCTTTGCTGTAAAGACCCCAGCTCCAATGTGAGTCCATTAAAACCCCTCATGGCTCCTGCTCACATGCCCCCTGGCTGAGACAGCTGCACAGTGAAGACCCTGTGGCCATCTGAGCAGCCCGGCCCCCACCCCAGGCCCCCAGAGCTGGGCATTTAAACACATTTGCAGCAGAAGAGCAGAGAGCTACTCCCCCAGGCTCTCAGGACACAGAGCTGACAGGATTATCTCTACCGTCTGCATTTTTTTTTTCAAAGAACAATCAGAAAAGCATCAGTGGATATTCAAAAAGTCCCATTTTACCACCTCTGCCAACCTCTCCTCCTTTCATGTCACGTGGGGTGTCTCCAGCCTCAAAAGCCCTATTTTTGGATCTGCCGCCTGTCGAAGCGAGAGCTGGCTTTCCCTGAGGGTGGAGGGTACTGGCCTGAGTTGGGCAGATGGGTATGGGAGAGACTGTCCATCAGGGGATGGGCCGAGGTCGGCTCCCCATCCCCGATCCTGCAGGAGCCCCTCACCCCACCCCATTGCAGAGCAGCCCCCAGCCCTGCACACAAAAGGTCGAGCTCCCAGCATCCACTCCAGCAAAGCCCAGCCCAACCTGCTGCAGGCTAAGTCCACTTTCTGAGAAGTCCTTCCACTCCTTGTTCATTGGTGGTCCCTGAACCTGAAATAGGATGTGGGTGCTGGGACGTGTCACCATCCACTCAGCTTCTGGCCTCTAACTCAAGGCAAAGGGGGTCCCCAAGCCAGGCTGCAGCCAGACTAGCTTGGAGATGGGGCCAGGCCAGGAAGGCAGGGGCTCACTGCACCCCCCACCTTTACACCTGCATTGCCACCAACCTGGTGACATTGTCCTGCTCGGCAGGTGAAACCTGCCTGGGTGCAAAATTGTTGGGACGTAGGGACCTTGTCCAGTCCCTGCCACACCTGCACACAATGGTGGAAACATCCTCCTAGAGTAACTGAACTGGCCACAGTAAGGGGGACCAGGCTCATGACTCAGACCAGCTCTGCCCACCACATGCACGACTTCCTGTAAGACGTTCCAAGTACGTAACCCCCAATGTCTTAGACGTTTTACCCTCGTACCTGCCTCTGCAGTTCTCTTGTAAGCCCCTGGAAGCCCAGACATGCCCCGCACTCTCTGACATCTGCACAGCGCCTGGCCTGGTCTCTACTCAGGATGGGGGCACTCCCTGGATGGACGATGGCAGGAGTGGGGACCCTGGGCAGTGGTGGCCTGTGTTAACTCAGAGGGAGTCTAGACGTGGTCACACAGCACAGGTAAGCAGATTTCCTCTGCCTGGCCTTAACCACTGGGCACTAGGAATGGAAAGCGTGTACCTGACGGCTGAGATCCAAGACCTTTTAACAAAGCTGAAATTATGGGGTTTTCATGGTCGGTCAGCCATCACTCGGTAGGCCAAGCTCAGAGAACGAGAAGGCTGGTGACAATGAGTCTGTCAGGACTAGCGTGGCAGGACTTCCATCTGGATGGCCCCCGGCTGGCCTCAACCCCTTGGTGTCCACAGAAACGGCACCTTCCCAGGGGTCTGTCCCACTGCTCTGCCCTCCGTCCCTCTCTGCTTTCTTCCCCCGCTTCACCCTCCACCCTCTTCCCTTGTTTATTTACTGCGCACCCCTCACCTCACGAGAGCAACCAGGGGTTGCATTGTTCACTACCATATTCTCGTCACCTACCATCATCTACAAAACGCCTGGTCAGTCTTTGTTGGGGGGCTGGGCCCCTCGTGGCCGAGCACAGGCTCCACGTGATGGGGGCAGAGCACCAACACCCCCAAGTGACTCCGGGGCTCGAGCCCTTCCTTCCCCGGGCGCCTGCTTTAGTGTTTCCAAAAGGCTTTTCCTTCTATGTTATGCGAGCTTCATGGCAGCTGTGCACCGTGCAGCTGAACACGCAGGTGTTGTTTCCGTGACAAATACGCTGACTGGGTGGTTGGCGGGACCTGGAAGCCCAGGCCCACGAAGCTACCATTACTCTCTGTGTCCATACGTGTGTTAAATGCCATGGAGTCTCAGGATCACAGATACGGAGGGAGAGAGATGATGGTGAGGGGACAAGCCCAAGAGTCATTTGTTAATTTGCTCAACAAAACCCACTGAGTGCCTACTTCATAGAGGACTTTTCTAGCCTCACAGCTGATACAGAGGTGAGTCAGACACTAAGTGTCTCCTCAGAGAGAATGAAGTGTCAACAAAAAAATGTTCATAGAAATGATGGTGTAGAACAAAAATAGAGATGTGAAAAAAAAAAAAGCAGATGAGTTCTGTGACCAGTGTGCTCTGGCGGACTCCATACTCTGGGGAATGTAGGTAGCAATTAGGACAGGCTTCCTGGAGGAGGTGGCACTCCTTGGAGGAGGAGGAGAGGCCTTGAAGGGTAGGTAAGGATGGGCATCTGGGGCCTCAGGATGAAGAGGCAGGATAACTATGGCCCTGGAGACATGCACAGGGAGGCGAGGGACCAGGGGTGGATCTTGCTGTGGGTGTAGGAACCGGCTGACACTCTCAGGACATGCTGAGTAGCTGAGGCTTGTCTGCGCTGCTCCAGGCATGCTGCAGTAGAGTCTGATGGACAAGTTACTGAGTATCAGTGGCACAAGCAACCAAACCAGGGAAGTCCCGACTGTTTATGCTCTACCTGAATAAGCTTAAAAACTCACAGGGACCAAAAAACTTAACCTGTTTATTGAGATGCACAGAATTCCCCAGGAGGAAAATGTCCCTTTCTGATTTAAGAACAGAACACAGGTGGTGACAAATGTCCAGGTCACCCCCTGCTAATTGCAGAGTTGAGTGTCTGAGTCAGGCTCTTGGCCTCCAAGAGCTTCATTGGTGGGCTGGCCGGCCCAGTGGTCCAGAAAGACAGGGCTTTAGCCCTAATTGACCGGCAGGCATATGCGGCCCAAGTGCTTCTCCCAGAGCCATGAACAGAGATGGACTCAGGCCGTTTTCCAGGGCAGGGTCACCCCTACAGCAAACTGGCCTCTGATGCTGGAGGAGACACAGCTGGACACAGGCACCCACCTGGCTCTCGAGACATGCACAAGCGATACTTCAGGTGTTGGTGTACTTGCCTTTCGATGGTCCCTGAGCCCTGGCCACATGGGCT
Organism: Oreotragus oreotragus; assembly: GCA_006410675.1. Taxonomy (NCBI): domain Eukaryota; kingdom Metazoa; phylum Chordata; class Mammalia; order Artiodactyla; family Bovidae; genus Oreotragus; species Oreotragus oreotragus. The sequence continues at coordinate 54,790 of SJYX01020176.1, forward strand.
GAGGAGAAGCGGTCCTCTTGTCCCTGAGGGCCCCAGGAGGGTGGGACCATGCTGGGCCTGCAGTGCGGACAGCAGGGAGCTGCATCTGGCCAGCCATGTGACCTGGCCTTTAACCTCAACCTGCAGTTTTCACTCTGGGAAACAAGAGGGTTAAACTTTCTCAGCCCTGAAGTGCTTCTGAGCAGTATCGTCCTGTGTTTCAGTGGCAGAGAACGGCACTGAGCTGAGAACTTCTTTGGAATCACTAATTCTAGCTTGAGTCCCAGGCAGGGAATGACCTTCGGGGGTGCCCATCATGGTGGCCATCAGTCCAGACAGGGCAGTTCCCCAAACACTGACCTCAGGACTGTGGTGGATGGTGTCGGTCACACTGGAGACAGAGCTTCTTAAACTCCGGATGCCCTGTCATTGATTCTCTTTAATGCCTGGCCCTTCTGTGGAAATCCCAAACCTGAAATTACAGCCAACAGTAAGGTGACTGTCACCTGATTTAAAATAATGGTCATAATAAAGGCCACTTACACTTACAAGTGACCCATAAATACCAGAAAGAAAACTGAAGGGAGCGGAAATGAAGACACAGTGAAGTCAGTGTCCCGTGAAGTGATCGATTCAAAGAACATGAGCCCAAACACCTGTGACACTGGGTCTGTTCCCTCTGGCTAGCTCCAGACGATCAGCGGCCAAGGATGCTGGCACTGAGTTCCCACTCCTTAGGCTCAAGTCCCCAGAGCCACCACCTGTTAGCTGTGTGCCTCTGAGTCCTGAGTGATCAATAATGGGGGTTTAAATTGCACTTACCTCGAGGAGTGGTTGTGAGGATTCAATGCTCAAGGGCTTGCAAAGCATTTAGAATTGTGGTCAGTGTGTAAAATGCATTTAGCGTATTTTTGCTCCTGGTATTTCTATGGGTCCAACTCCCTCAGGCTCCAAGTGGGACCAATGAAAGGAAGGGGATACTTCCATACTTGACTTTTTTAAATCCACTTTATTAAAGCGTAATTTATAGTCAATAAAACTCATACATGTTAAATGTACAATCACAAATATAAGAGCCTCACTGTCACTAACACAGCTCTCTCCCCTGTGTGAGCCTTACACCTTTTCTACTTCTTGTTCAGTTGCCAAGTCGTGTCTGACTCTTCACAACCCCGTGGACTGCCGTACACCAGGCTTCCGTGTCCCTCACTATCTCCTGAAGTTTGCCCAAGTTAGTGTCCATTTAATCGGTGATGCCATCCAACCATCTCCTCTTCCACTTACATGAGCATTATAAACCCCACCCTGTGTTAATATTTCCTGCTTTAGTAAATTGTCTTTTAAGTAAATTATGAGAAAAAAAGTAAAAATGTAAAAACTTTTATATTTGCCCACCTATTTACCATTTCTGAGACTGTCTAGTCCTTTCTGTAGATCTGCATTTCCTTCTGGTGTCATTCCCCGTCACTCTGACGGACATGTCTGTGGTATTTCTCTGAAAGAGGTCTGCTGATGATGAATTACCTCAGTTTTCATGATCTGAAGGTGTCTTCAGGCCTTCCTCTTCTTGGAGAATATTTCCACTGGATATATAATTCTTGGTTGGCAGCTTTTTCTTTCATTAGAGATGTTGTTCCACTATTGGTCTCAGTTTTCTCTGAGTCACTGATATTCTCACCACGGTTCCCCGTATATTGAAGAGAATCAATGACAAGTCCCCGGAGTGTATGAAGCTCTGTCTCTAGTGTGACCGACACCATCCACCACAGTCCTGGGCAAGAGATCGGTGTTTGGGGAACTGTTTCTTGACTGTTTCTAGATTTTCTATCTTTGGTTTCCAGCACTGGACTGTGAAGGGCTTCACTGTATATTTGCTCTGCTTAGAGTTGTCTGAACAGCTCAGATTCAACCGTAAACTGGATGTCAACAGGCTTGGGAAGTTTTTGACCATTATTTCCTCAAACGTTTTCCCTCACTCCAATCTCACTCTTTACTGTCTGTAACCCCGATTATACTCACGTTTGGCCGTTTTCTGTTATCTCATTGGTCTCTGTGGCTTTGTTCGGTTTTCTTCAGTCTTTCTCTGTGTCCGCAGGTTGAAATGTTTCTATCAATTGTTCTTCCAGCTTATTACTTTTTCCTCTTCTACTTCCATCTTCATTAAGCCTATTTAATGAGTCACAGGACCTCCATTTGTTTCCTTTTTATAGTTTCCATTCATCTATGCAATTTCCTCTCTGTTCTCTCTTTAGCACCATATACTCCTTTCATCCTCTTAATATGCTGCCCTTTAACTCTTTAAAGTCTTCAGTTTGTTCTGAAGTCTTTGTCTGCTAAGTCCAACATCTGAGCAATCTCATTTTCAGCCCCCTTTGACTGTTTTTTCCTGGGTTATGTGTCACATTTTCCCATTTCTTTATGTATCTGGTGGTTTTGTTCTGAATACTGGAGTCATGAGTCATATGTTGTAAAGACCTGGATTCATCCACCTTCCTGAGAGTGTTGACCCTTCAGCAGACAGTTCAGTTACTGGCAGCCCTGCCATGAACTTGTAGTTCTGCACTTGTTGGTCAATATCAAGCAAAAGCCCCGGCCCCTCACCTCCCCACTCATTTCCCCTTCAGATCTTGTCACAGTTGAGTGTGATCTTGTCAGGATGAGTCTAGAGGGCATCTTACTCCAGGGTAAGGTCCTGGCTCCTAAGATGTACCCTTTCTGATGTTTCAGTTGATTGCTCAGGGTCTTAATGAGATATTAACTTGATGTTTCCACTCTGGCAGGGGCATGCACACACAGGGGACCCCTACACAAACTTCGGGCCCCTGTTTACCTTGCTGTCTCCTTCCTTCTGTCCCACCAGAGCTGCCCAGATTCTCTGACCAGTGGGACTGCAGTAGTCTGTCTGCTTTTTCCACTGCAGTCAGGAAACTGTTTCCAGTCAGAGAACCAGAGTGATTACGGTTTTCACCTCTGAGTTTCCATTCTCTCAGTGATAACAGGCCTGAGTTACTTCATGCCCACTTGGGGGAAACAGTTGCCTCTTATATTTTTGTCCAGTTTTTTATGATTATGGTGAAAGGGCTCATCTGGTACCAGTTCCTCCTTTTGGAAATGGAAGTGCACTTGACTTTTAAACCATAAAATGAATAACTAGAATGTTATCATACCTATTATCATATATATATATATTATTATTATGTATTATTATATCATACACTATTATTATCATACATAACTAGAATGTAAATCATATATGTTATATAAGTTATATATATTATTTCTGACATAATACTCTATTTACAAGGTATATATTTATTTGTCACATATTTATTGAGGACTTACTGTGTATATGCAACAGTAGTAGTTGAAGGAAGGAAAATGTATTAGAATCTTTATTAAGATATTTGGAAAATAACAACCCAGCAAAATTTAAAGCCAGAGACAGCTTTCTCATCCAATATCCTCAATGTTAAAGATGTTGAAACCTAGACCCAAGAAATTGACATGACTGTCAAGGTCACACAGCTATTAGTGGAGGAGAGAAAATAGCCTAGCATTTGTTTTCCAGTAAATCTGAAACCTCTAAAACAAAACCACTAAGCATATGTTTGGAGATTTTCCTCCTATACAAAATCTGATCCATGCCAAGATCTCTATTGATTCATTAGTGATTTGAGCCAAATGGGAAATAAGTCAGTCTGGAATGCTAAGAACATACATAGAAAGATTAATTCGTGCTGTTAACTCATGACAACCATAAGCTATCAGCAATAAACAGGCCTGGTTCTTTATTAAACTCCACATGAAGGAGAGCCAGGAAGAAGCTGGTTGCCTGGTGCAATGGTGTTTGATGGGAGAAGAGTTAGCGAGCTCTCCTCAGGGCTCCTTAGGGATCCATCCAACCTGATAACTCACAGTGAGTCTATCTCACCTGCCACCAAAGTCTTGGAGACACTTCAGTTTTCCTGAAACCCACATCTTCTATACCTTTCTGAGAGAAGGCACAACCATAGCCCAACCAGGACCCCCCTCCCCTGTTTAGTCCTATTATCAGGCATATCACTCGGCACACAGCCAGTCCACAGGAACGTCATGCGAAAAAGCCCTGTCCAGGGTCCAGCACTAGGAGAATTTGACTGTCAGAGACTTCCCAACCCTTTAGAATGCATCTATATATTCAAAGCGTTCCCCAGTGACCTGGTTCTGGGGTGGGGGGAGTAAGGAAACCTACAATGAGGGGACCTCCCCAGGGAGTTTCTTCCCAGGTCAGTTTTGCTTTCTGAAGTGGCAGGTGGGGTCATTTGGATTAACTATCCTGCTGGGGACAATTAGAAATCGCTGGGCAAAATAAATCTTCTCTTTTCTAAAACTTGGAAAAGATGCCTGACAGAAACAAATAGGAATCATCTCCGGAGAAAGATAACATCATCAGAGTTCTCCAAATTTTTTGAAAGATCAGTTTTGCAAAAATAGAGTCTAGCCCACACTACAAAATAACTAGGTCCACAATAAGACAAGACAATGTGAATGAAAAGGAGCAGAAACTATAAACAATGGAAACAGACACACATGGGATCTGGATATTGGAATTACCAGATATTGACTTGAAAATAACCACATTTACTATATATATCAAAGACAAGGTCAGTGATTTTCCAGAGAACCAGAAGATATGGAAATGAACTGAATATAAGATTTAGAAATGAAGAATATGGTAGCAAATATGAAAATGTGGTGAAAGATTTGGCAGACTGAAAAAGGAATTATTGGATTGTGGTGAACTCAGAGGGAAATCTGGAGAGTAAAGCACAGAGAATCAAAAGAATGGAAAATACACAGAATGTGAAAGGTTAGGGAATAAATGCTGAATTTTATTTTTTTTTAAAATAATTTTAGATGAGCTGTTTCAAGAGTTTTTTAAATTTTATTTTATTTTTTGGCCACTCACCATGCAGCATGAAGGATCCTACTTCCCCAGCCAGGGTTTGAACCCATACCCCCTGCACTGGGAGCGTGGAGTCTTAACTGCTGAGCCACCAGAGAATTCCCTGAAGTGGTTTTTTCCTACATTTACTGATAGACTCAGGATTTCGTTTACTAATATGGAGAAGTACATTTTAACTTGTTATTGAAGTGTAATACAGCGGTTAACTTGATGGAGGAGGAGCTACTACCTGGAGGGGCATGACTGAGGCTTCACAGAACTGGCGATGTTCCATTCCTTGGTTGGAGTGATAGTTACATGGCTTCATTATGTGATAAATTGTACATAGTAACATCTTTCTGTCTTATACTTTCCTATTCGTGTATCTCACAATTTTTTCCCAAAATGTTTAAAACAGAAGAAGAGGTGCAGGCCCAGACATCTGTCATTGGCAGGCACCGAGAGAAGCCTGCATCCTGGGTTTCCTATGGCAGGGACAGTCATCACCCACAGGAAGGCGGCGTATCAGCTCAGTTCAGTCGCTCAGTCGTGTCCGACTCTTTGCGACCCCATGAATCGCAGCACACCAGGCCTCCCTGTCCATCACCAACTCCCGAGTTCACTCAGACTCACATCCATCGAGTCCGTGATGCCATCCAGCCATCTCATCCTCGGTCATCCCCTTCTCCTCCTGCCCCCAATCCCTCCCAGCATCAGAGTCTTTTCCAATGAGTCAACTCTTCGCATGAGGTGGCCAAAGTACTGGAGTTTCAGCTTTAGCATCATTCCTTCCAAAGAGATCCCAGGGCTGATCTCCTTCAGAATGGACTGGTNCTCGGTCATCCCCTTCTCCTCCTGCCCCCAATCCCTCCCAGCATCAGAGTCTTTTCCAATGAGTCAACTCTTCGCATGAGGTGGCCAAAGTACTGGAGTTTCAGCTTTAGCATCATTCCTTCCAAAGAGATCCCAGGGCTGATCTCCTTCAGAATGGACTGGTTGGATCTCCTTGCAGTCCAAGGGACTCTCAAGAGTCTTCTCCAACACCACAGTTCAAAAGCTTCAATTCTTCGGCGCTCAGCTTTCTTCACAGTTCAACTCTCACATCCATACACGACCACAGGAAAAACCATAGCCTTGACTAGGCGGACCTTAGTCGGCAAAGTAATGTCTCTGCTTTTGAATATACTATCCAGGTTGGTCATAACTTTCCTTCCAAGGAGTAAACGTCTTTTAATTTCATGGCTGCAGTCACCATCTGCAGTGATTTTGGAGCCCAAAAAAATAAAGTCTGACACTGTTTCCACTGTTTCCCCATCTATTTCCCATGAAGTGATGGGGCCAGATGCCATGATCTTCGTTTTCTGAATGTTGAGCTTTACGCCAACTTTTTCACTCTCCTCTTGCACTTTCCTCAAAAGGCTTTTTAGTTCCTCTTCACTTTCTGCCATATACAGGGCAGCAAATCTTGATCGAGTCACTTCCCTTGGATCAGCATTCTCATGAGAGATTCACTTTTGAGAAGGATTTTGAGGCCCCATGTGGGGCCACCACCTGCCTCGGCACGCGGTCAGATTTTCATGAGGGTCATTGGCTGATTTTGCATGAACAGCAGCTGATAGTGGAGAGTTTGCAGTCCAGTTGGCTTGTTTCTTTTATTTTAATTCTATTTTATTGCATTTGGGGTTGTGTGGGCTCTTCACTGGGACTTGCAGGATCTTAGTTCCCCAACCAGGGCTTGAACCCACATCTGCTGCATTACAAGGTGTGTTCTTAACCACTGGACAATCAAGGAAGCCCCCAAGTTGGCTTGGTTTTTAATTCCAGCTCCTGGTGTGTCGTCCTGGAAGAGTCATCACTGTTACCCAAGCCTCAGCTCATTTATCTTGCTCAAGATGGAGATTCAGTGAAATGTTTGTAGGGCACTTAGCATGGTGCTCACCACAAGCTGGGTCCTCAGGAAACTGGAGCTACTATTTCCATAGTCTCCATTTAGCCATATTTACTTTCCCCTAACATCAGAATTTTTAAAATAGTTTTCCTTTGAGCTCCTCTTTCCAACTCATTTTGCTAATACAAACAATTCAACGTGAAGGTTGATATTTTAATTACTCTTATAGTTTGTAATTTATTAGGCAGCAGAGGACCCACTATCCCTCTTCCAGGTCAAAACCCTCCTTTCATGCTTACTGAAGCACTTGTGGGATGCAGAAATTTATTAAGATGGAAAGGTTATATTAAAAGTAAATGAAAATCTCTAATGAGTAAAGACATTTTAATAAGAACGGGCAAAAAAAATAATGAAGCTAGAGACTGAAGGGAGCCATCCACGCAAGGGCTCTTCCTTCCTTCATCAGGCACCCTTGAACCTCTGGGTGACAGGCTTACCCCTTAACCCAAGAGGGAACTATTGCCTCCCTAGTTCTAAATCTATTTGCTTTTGAAAACCACTAACCGTATTAGACCATTAAAAAGTGTCCATTGCTTCATTAGCCAAGTGAAGCCACAAAACATGATCTATGAGATTCATCATGGCTCCAGTTTCCAGCTGGTACAAACTTGTTGCTGTAGAGCAGAAATAAGGCCAGTCATCTCAACTTGATGTTGATGATGGTGACGACGATAGTGATGGTGATGACAGTGACATTAAAGGTGATGATGACAGTGATGATGATGGTGATAATGATATTAATTAGGTGATGATGGTGGTGGTGATGGGGGTGATGATGATAATGGTGATGGTGGTGATATTAAAGGTGATGATGACAGTGATGATGATGGTGGTGGTGATGGTGGTAATGATGGTGATGATGGTGATATTGAAGGTGATGATGGTGATATTAAAGGTGATGACAGTGATAATGTGATGATAATGATATTGAAAGTGATGGTGATGATGATGGTGATGATGATGATATTGTAGGTGATGAGGATGATGGTGATGATGATATTAAAAGTGATGATGACAGTGATGATGGTGATGATGTTGATCATGATGGTGATGATGGTGAGGATGATGATATTAAAGGTAATGATGACAGTGATGATGGTAGTGGTGATGGTGATGATGGTGATGATAATATTGTAGGTGATAATGATGTTATTAAAGGTGATGATAATGATGGTGATGATCATGATATTAAAAGTGATGATGACAGTGATGATGGTGATGATGTTGATCATGATGGTGATGATGGTGAGGATGATGATATTAAAGGTGATGATGACAGTGATGATGGTGATGATGATATTAAAGGTGATGATGATATTAAAGGTGATGATGACAGTGATGATGGTGATGATGATGGTGATGATGATGATATTATAAGTGATGATGGTGATGATGATGATATTAAAAGTGATCACAACAGTGATGATGGTGATGATGTTGATCATGATGGTGATGATGGTGAGGATGAGGATGATGATGTTTTTGATGACACAGATGATAGTCACAGCCACACATGCTAATAGGAACAAGCAGAGATGACATCCAATGTCTGTCGTCAGGAGGCCTTCCTTGGGTGCAGCCCAAATTGTTTTCTCTGAAAGTGACTTCTGCTTCCTCACAATTCCAACAGAATTAGTAACTGGATTCCCAAATCTTCCAGAAACTTTTCTAAGAGGCAAAACAAAACCCAGGAGAGCATGAGGCTGGCAGATGGGGGAGCTGGGGTTCCTGTACACCCAGGCAGGCCATCTTCCATGTGGGACATGCAGGCCCCTCCACTGGACCCACCCAGTTGCCCACCTGGCCAGGTCCTCTTCCCCTCCTGCTCTACCTCCAGCTCATGTGTCACTGCCTGAGGACATTTCCTCTGCGCTCTGGCCGTGGGAGTGGATGGGACCTTCATGACACCCTGTCTCTTCCTTGAAAGCACTTAAGTAGCTTGTGATTCCTTGTCGATTAAGTGGTTATTTGATCCATGTTTGGCTTCTTTATAAGCTCTTTGAGGGTGAGGCCTCCAGGCCTCATACTGACCACCTGCCCCTATCCCTGGGGCAGCAGGTGGCCCATAGAACATAGTTCAACAAATGACTTTGAGTGAAAACAAAGGCATTGAGTGTGGTGACCCCAGAGTCGTCCCGTTCCAGACAACTTTGGTCCATCCATGAGAAGCTTGTACCCACCACCCAGTGCTAAGCCCAGACCTCCTCCTGTTCAGTGATCCTCAGCATCACTCCCTGTGGAGTTGCAATCAGGTCTCCTGGTCATTTCTGTTGCTTTCCCACAGCTTGGTAGGAATCGTTGAATCTGAATAGTTGGGGCATGAATGTGCCTTTGTAGCTGCCAACCAAGAAGCTCTAGGTCCACTCTAAATGATGAAATCCAACAACATCAGCAGAGACCTCTGAGTTGGGGTCTTCAGTGGTTTCTCCCCCCTACCTGCCCCTTTATGCCAGGTGACCTGGATCTGCTTCAGACACACCTGCATGTGCGGTTTGGCCCTCAGGTCTCATGGTCCTCTTTTCTGGGATTCAGCTCATGGAGTCATTGCCACCCCCCCAACCTGCCATCACCTCCAGGGCCCCCACAAACCATCTCCTCACTGGAGTGTGGCTGGACAAGAGGATCCTGACCTGATGAATCAAAAGAGCCGCCCTGCCCTCGGCCACGCATCATCGTGGGCCAAGCATCATCTATAGCCAACACCTCCAGGCCAGTGTCAACATGGTCTTGAAGGAAGACGTCGGGGCTGGTTTCCATAATCGACGGTTCCTCTCAATCTTCTAAGGGAAAACACCGTGCTTTGCATACTCAGACCCTCTACATCTTCCCTTCCCCTGGAAGTCTGAAGTTGTCCTCAGCAGGAATGCAGACAGTAGTCTGGGCCTCACGGCAGTGTGGAGGGAGAAGAGGAAAGGCAGTGCTTGTGGCTCAGCTTCTCCTCCACCCTCACCTGATTGCAGCATCCAGTGAAGCTGCTCCTTCGAGTCCCGTCTCCCTGGAAAGCTGGCGGCTGGGCTTCCTGGGGTGGGAGTGGGCAGGTCATCCCTCACGAGGAGGCCACCCACACGAGCTGCAGATGAGAGACTGGACTCCCAGGGTGTACGCTGTGTGTCAGATGGAGCTGTCTGCTCCACGTTCCTGCTGGCCCTGTAAGTCCACCTGTGTTTGTCAGGTCTCACGTCCTTATTTGGGGCCAAGAGCACATACTCACCATGGGCGTGGCCCTTAGTGATCTCGTGTGATCGTGTCCACGGGGCCCTTAGTGGCCTCGTGTCCTCGAGGTGCTTCCAGGCTCGTCTGGATCCATGCCTCCTCAGGGGCCCTGCTCATTGTCCCACCTGAGGAAAGCTCTGGGGTGCAGAGATGTCACTGAGTTTTCCAGGTTGGATTGGGGGCAGGAGGGGCCTGTTGTGGGGATAGCTATGTGCCAGTTCCTGGGAGAAGCTGTTGAGACTTAGGTCTTGAGAGCCAGTTATGTGTGGGGGCACTGCAGAGGGGGGTGCTGCAGAGAGGGGCGCTGGTGACACCTGTACACCCCATCCTGGCTGCTGCCAGCAGTGGGACAATGGGCAGTGGCTCTATGCCTTTGCTAGACTGGCCTCAGAGGCAGTGGGGACCCCTGGAAGCAGAGCGAGGCTCCGCCTTCCCAGAAGATGTCATGAGCATGTGCTATTGCTTCACTGATGCGGGTCTTTGATGCTGAGGGGCAGGGGCCAGGGCACATGGAGGCACTGGGCACAGTCGTGCAGCCCCAGCCTAGAGTCAGGCCACCAGCACTGAGCCCTGTGCCGCTCCACCAGCTGTGATGCTTAACCTCTCTGGAACTCACTCTTCTCTGTAAGATACAGTTACTGACAGTACCTACTTCCCTGGTTGTGGCAGGGGGATTGGGGTCATCTTCCTGCCCCAGCAAGTCTTCATTCCACGTCAATGAGAGTTGGGGGCTTCGGTGCCCTGGAGTCACTCTTCATCCACTGGCTGAATCCCCGCCAAGACTCCTCCTCCATGAGCTCATCCAGTCACTGCTTGCATCCCTCTGGGGATGGAAGGCTCACTGCCCCTCAGAGCATCCTGCTCCACTTAGATCTGTTTCTTGGACAGTCTATTTGTGTTGAACCTGAATCTTCCTAGTTGGCCCTGGCTCCAATCCTGTGGTCACGCTGAATTCCACCATTCTCCTTCAAAACAGCAGGTTAAATCCTATGAAGTTCATTGACAGCCTCCTCTGTGGCTGTGTGCTTCCCACTCCACGGGTCTCGTCTTTTCCCGATGACACCCCTCAGTGTCTCCGGAAGATACTTGAATGAATGGCATGACTTCTGAAAGCAGCCTGTGCACTGAGTCCCTGCTGCATGCCAAGGAGCACAGATGAGAGGACAGGCGGCTGGGGCTGTGCATCAGCAGGGAGCAGCGTCCACGGGGGGAAGAACACGTGCTGACATGGGGAGGCTGCAGCCGGAGAGTGGGCCGGAGTCAGGGCCATCACCTGGAAAACGTGGGTGACAGCACATCAGAAGCCTGGACACTTTGCGCTTGTGCTTTGGAACGAGCATCCCAGCTACGACATGGAGACAGCAAGCTGAGTGACCAACCCAGCGGCCAGTGTCCAACATGCACCCCAAGAGGCTGGGAGTACCTCCCTCCGGGGGTGGGACCACGGACGAGTTCTTTTTTTGTCCCCCTTCCTTGTGTTTTCTCATTTCTCTATAATAAGCATTTCCCATCTCCTTCATGATGAACATGGATTATTTATGTACTAACAGTTACACTTTCTAAAGTCCTACAAAAGTGAACTGGCAGGACTCAGTACGGTTGGAGGCCCAGGTCTGATCTTGGTGCTTGGGGAGGGGGGCGCCCACCACCCTGACAGGGATGGGTGGGAGCAAAGCATTGGTCAGGAATTCTACGGCCCTGACGGTGGCCAGAAGCATAGGCGTGACTTCCTCTGGGCATCTTCACAGCCAGGCCTGCAGGCCCTGGGGGCTCTCCTGTCCATTTGCAGAGCTCAGACTCGGTGACAGCAAAGCCCCCAGAGCTTGGAGACGGCAGCAGCAGCCTACACTTGGCTTTGCTCAGCATTGAGCAAAGTCTCAGCGATGGAAGGGCCAGGAGAGCCCACAAGTCCTCATGTTCACAAAACAGCCCAACGCAGAAGGCGGGTATCAATGTTTAAAAGCCACTTAATGAACATGTGACTGCAAATGGAGACTCAGCTCTGAAGGAAAGGAGTGGTTTCCAACAAGACCTAGAAGAAAGGGGATTGGCCTTGGGCCGAGAGCAGAAGGATAAGCTGAGGGAGCTGTGGGAAAGCATCCAGGCTGAGGGAACAGCACAGACAATGGTCCTGGGGCAAGAGGAAAGATGGCAGGTCTGAGTCTGCAAGAAGCACTGTTGGATCAGGAGTCCAGAGAGGGAGGGGCCTTGGAGGGCAGGAGGACCCTCCCCATCCTGTGTCCCCCTGTTCTCTGCCACGTTCCCCTCGTGGCCTGGACAGCCTCCTCTGTCTCTGAAGGAAAGGAGTGGTTTCCAACAAGACCTAGAAGAAAGGGGATTGGCCTTGGGCCGAGAGCAGAAGGATAAGCTGAGGGAGCTGTGGGAAAGCATCCAGGCTGAGGGAACAGCACAGACAATGGTCCTGGGGCAAGAGGAAAGATGGCAGGTCTGAGTCTGCAAGAAGCACTGTTGGATCAGGAGTCCAGAGAGGGAGGGGCCTTGGAGGGCAGGAGGACCCTCCCCATCCTGTGTCCCCCTGTTCTCTGCCACGTTCCCCTCGTGGCCTGGACAGCCTCCTCTGGGGACGCCTCCAGCAGTCACCCTGAAAGCCAGCATGCAGCTCGGCTGTCAACTTCCTCCGAGGCTCTGCACACCTGGCCACAGTGTGTACAACCTGCTAATTAACAGAATCACTCGGATCGGAAAGCATCATGTTCTACTGGGAGGCTGCGAAGCCCTCTCATTAATTTGCAGGTGAAATTATTCTGGCTTTTCTCTTGCTTTGTTTCCTCTCCTCAGCTCGCTTAATGGCTGGGGTGAGTCCTCCCAATTAGACTTGTGAACCCCTTTCCTCCAGGTCATGAAGCCGCAGGGACCCCCTCAGGGCACAGGGAGGGAGTGCCCAGCCTTCAGGCACCAGTGCCAAGGGCAGTGGGGGCAGAGGGGTGACACCCCCAGTGCAGGAGAGGAGGAAGTTTGTTCCTGGCTGGTGAATGGATCTGAGACTAACAGTGCCCCGCAGGGGGTGACTCAGAGGTGGGAGTCCTGGCGTCTGTGTGACCCTCCACACAACCAGCCTGGACAAGAGGCAGGGAGGCAGCCCTTCCCCCACTTCTGTCCTGGATGTGGAGACGGTGTCCCCCTGTTAACAGAAGACCTCCTGGCACCTGGGGGCGGTCTGGGGGGCTTGCTGGCAACACCATTTACAAATGAACATGTGCAGCCTCTTCTTTGAACGAGGAACATTCGGGGATGATTTTACCATTCAGCTTATAAGCAAGGGGTCCTTCTTCCTGTAAGACAGCAGCATAGGCCTGAAAACCCTGGGCGCTGACAAGGCCTGTTGTGAAAGCTTTTTACTTACTCTTTTTTCCGGGAAAGGATCAGGGGACTTCAGAACCCATTTGTTGAGGTGACGCATGCAAACCAGAACTCCCCCTCTAACCACGCTGAAGTGCGCCAAGACAACTCCACCTCCATCGCTAGGACCGCTCTCCTCCTCCCCAGCTGAGAGGCCCTTAGAGGAACGGTGTCTGCCCGTCCTGCAGTTTGGATGTGGCTCCCGGGGAAGTTTGCAGTCAGGCCCACCTGGATCCCCTCCCGCATCCTGTCCAGGCATCACTCTGACTGTGCAACCTGGGGCCTCAGTTCCCTCAGCTGAAGCTGAGCAGCGAGGCTCTCACAGGGGCGAGGCTGAGCAGGTGGCACGGGCCCGGGCAGCGGGGCTGGCAGCGCGGGCTCTGTCGCTGCAGGCCTCCAGGTGGTCATAACTCCATCATCAAGGCCACGGTGCCTCTCAGGGGGGCGGGGCTGAGCCGGCGGCGCGAGGCTCTCAGCGGGGCGGGGCTGGCAGCGCGGGCTCTGTCGCTGCAGGCCTCCAGGTGGTCATAACTCCATCATCAAGGCCACGGTGCCTCTCAGGGGGGCGGGGCTGAGCCGGCGGCGCGAGGCTCTCAGCGGGGCGGGGCTGGCAGCGCGGGCTCTGTCGCTGCAGGCCTCCAGGTGGTCATAACTCCATCATCAAGGCCACGGTGCCTCTCAGGGGGGCGGGGCTGAGCCGGCGGCGCGAGGCTCTCAGCGGGGCGGGGCTGGCAGCGCGGGCTCTGTCGCTGCAGGCCTCCAGGTGGTCATAACTCCATCATCAAGGCCACGGTGCCTCTCAGGGGGGCGGGGCTGAGCCGGCGGCGCGAGGCTCTCAGCGGGGCGGGGCTGGCAGCGCGGGCTCTGTCGCTGCAGGCCTCCAGGTGGTCATAACTCCATCATCAAGGCCACGGTGCCTCTCAGGGGGGCGGGGCTGAGCCGGCGGCGCGAGGCTCTCAGCGGGGCGGGGCTGGCAGCGCGGGCTCTGTCGCTGCAGGCCTCCAGGTGGTCATAACTCCATCATCAAGGCCACGGTGCCTCTCAGGGGGGCGGGGCTGAGCCGGCGGCGCGAGGCTCTCAGCGGGGCGGGGCTGGCAGCGCGGGCTCTGTCGCTGCAGGCCTCCAGGTGGTCATAACTCCATCATCAAGGCCACGGTGCCTCTCAGGGGGGCGGGGCTGAGCCGGCGGCGCGAGGCTCTCAGCGGGGCGGGGCTGGCAGCGCGGGCTCTGTCGCTGCAGGCCTCCAGGTGGTCATAACTCCATCATCAAGGCCACGGTGCCTCTCAGGGGGGCGGGGCTGAGCCGGCGGCGCGAGGCTCTCAGGGGCGGGGCTGGCAGCGCGGGCTCTGTCGTTGCAGGCCTCCAGGTGGTCCTGAACTCCATCATCAAGGCCATGGTGCCCCTGCTGCACATCGCCCTCCTCGTGCTCTTCGTCATCATTATCTATGCCATCGTCGGCCTGGAGCTCTTCATGGGCAAGATGCACAAGACCTGCTACAGCCAGGAGGGCGCTGCCGGTAAGCGGGCGCCGTCCTCCCGGGCCGCTGGGGAGCCCTGCCTTCCGGCATCCGCGTTTCCTCTGTCAAGGGAGGCAGGCTTTTATTTCATCCCTAGGGTCCAACTTCTGTGTTTACTAAAATGAGTCTCTGTTAAAATAGCTAAACATGAGCTTTGTGCAGCACTGCTGTGTGTGTGTGTGTGTGTGTGTTAGTCACTTCAGTCGTGTCCACTTCTTTGAGAACCCATGGACTGAAGCCCGCCAGGCTCCTCTGTCCGTGGAATTCTCCAGGCAAGAATACTGGAGTGAATACCCATTTCCTTCTCCAAGGCGTCTTCCCGACCCCAGGATCGAACCCATGTCTCCTGCATTGCAGGCAGATTCTTTACCATCTGAGCCACCAGGGAAGCCCTGTCTGGCACTGATAAGCACTCTCTAAACAAGGTGCTTAGCCAACGCTGAATTTTTTAACAATCAGAGCTTAGCTGGTGACTCTGTGTCCTTGCCCCCTCGTGTGGCTCATCATCAACTGTGCCCTTGGGAGGAAGCCCTGCCCTCAGCCGGTAGGCTCACAACCGTGCATCCTTCTCACCTCTGGGGCCACCTGGTTCCTCTGCCTCAGTGTTTCTGCCTCCCGTCCGGGGCCCCCAGCCCAGGTGAGGAGGACAGCCTGTGATAAAACTCCTTTCCTCCGGGAGGTGGGGCTCTCCACGTCCCTCCCATAAGCCAGGGCGTTTAACGAGCTGTGCTGCTCACTGAGTTCACCCTTGGTGGGACTGGAGTTTGGACTTGACAGACACCCCACAGACTGCTGTCTTTAGCTCCTAACATCTCAACTGGACTTAAAAAAAATTTTTTTTAATAGAAATCGACAAGGCTTTTAAACAGACAAAGTAGTTTAGCACAAAAAGCTTATTTAAAACAATATACTCCGCAAAGGAGTGAGCCATGTTCAATATATGTGACTTTTTTCAAACAAGATCTTTCATCTTAGTTTTTTGGCATCTTGGAGAAGAAAGGGGAGCATCCTTTGAAGCCTTGAAGGACCCTCTGTCCCCTCCATGTCCATCACTTCTCACTCCCCTCGACCCAG
Source organism: Oreotragus oreotragus (assembly GCA_006410675.1). NCBI lineage: Eukaryota > Metazoa > Chordata > Mammalia > Artiodactyla > Bovidae > Oreotragus > Oreotragus oreotragus. Next base: position 70,805 of record SJYX01020176.1, read on the forward strand.
GCAGTAAACTAAACCTGACCCCCCTGCCCTGGGGTGTGGAGGAAACATTCAGTGGAGGGAGTGACATGAATTATTCAGAAACCAAAGCAGACCACCTGATCTGTGTGGTCTGGTTCAGCTTGGACCCCTGAACAATGTGCTCTGGTTCGACTTGAACCCCTGATCTCTGTGGTCTGCTTTGACTTAATAGATTGACTGGGTCTTTGTACCTGCCACAGTCAAAACAAAACCCCCAAACTGTGAATCTATAGTCAGAGATTCACACAATTGTTTTAACTTTCCTGATGGTGAGTCTAAGAGGAGACCGTTTTTTCACTGTAGAGAACATTTCTTGGATCATAATTATATAAAAGAAACTGTTGTGTTTTTTTTTTTTTTAAGCTTTTAAAATGGAAGGAATTGGGTCTTGACTTTAGCTAAAATTCTGAGATTTTTCAGTCTTTGTTAAAGAAATACCCAATATCACAGTGAGTAATGTTCTCCCCCTTTAATTCAAAGCCTTCTTTTTGGGGGGCTCCATCTGTAGCTGCCCTGAACCAACACATTTACATTGATTGGGCAGCTTCCTTAGGGCTCATCCTAAGACCTGCCTGAGAGCGAGTGTGGGACATATAACGTTCATGCCATCATATTGAAATGGTCATGACCTGTCTGACCCAGACTTCTCAGGCCAGCGTAGGGATGTCGGGTTTAGAAGACCCCATCAACTGGGCGATGGGCCATGATTGGGCTCCCCTAAGCACCAAGGGGACAGGAGCGTGGTGAGATTCCCATTGAGCAACCCACTCCCACGCGGCTGTGCTCCCTGAGCTGAGAGAGACACTCACACATACCCCCACCTCGAGGAGGCTTCTGCCCCGAATGATGGGGAGCAGCCAAGGCTGGTTTCCCACGGGTGGCAAGATCCTGTGGGGCCGTGCCAGCACCGCCTGGAAGCCTCTGACTTTGTCGTCAGGCCGTCAGTGGTCTCAAATGGCCAGTAAATGGTGAGTGTGTTGGCCTGGGCTGTGGGGCTCCTCTGTGCCGGATGGGATGGCCGTGGGCCTGACAAGCCCTCCAGTGGACCCTCTGTTCTCAGGGGACAGCAGGACTGGCCTGGCCGGGTAAATGGCCAGTCTGGGAACATACTGCTGTCCCCTCTGACAAGGAGGGACACATACGGGAACCCGGACACACTCAGCACAGCCAGAGGGTGGAGGGCCCAAGCCTGCAACCTTTGAACCCCAGTCCCCCTTTGCTTTGGAGACGTTGGCATCACCTTTGGAATGGGTGTCTTTTTTTAATTTTAGACTTTGGGTTGGATTCCTGAATTTTTGTGCAAGTTGAGATTATGCTAAAGTGCCTGAGTGTTCTTATCTTGGTTTTCTTTTCTTTTTTTTTTAGTATTTATTTATTTATTTAAAGTATTTATTTATTCGACTGAGCCAGGTCTTAGTTGCAGCATGTGGGATCTAGTGCCCTGGCCAGGGAATGAACCTGGGCCCCCTACTTGGGAGCGAAGAGTCTTAGCCACTGGAAGTCAAGTGAAGTGAAGTCGCTCAGTCGTGTCCGACTCTTTGCAACCCCATGGACTGTAGCCTACTAGGCTCTTCTGTCCATGGGATTTTCCAGGCAATAGTCCTGGAGTGGATTGCCATTTCCTTCTCCAGGGGATCTTCCCAACCCAGGGATCAAACCCGGGTCTCCTGCATTGTAGACAGACGCTTTACCATCTGAGCCATCAGGGACCACCAGGGAAATCCGTCTTGGTTTTCTTAAGGGATTTTACATCCAGTGTTTTCTTTACACTTGAGACGGCTTTGTGAGCGTGTAGATGTGAGGAAACCTTGGGTGTCGAATCCACACCAGAAAGCTCTGGGCTGCCGGTGGACTGCTGTTCTGCCCCTGGGCTGCCCCTTCCAGTCCCTGAAGAAGCAGCCTTTGGAGACACGCGTTCCCCGATCCTGGAGGCATCTGCAAGGCGCCTTCCTTGTTCCTCAACAGGCACATCACCATATGTCCATCCTTTTTGTCTCTGGTTGTCCCCTCTGTTTGGTGGCACTCGAGCCAGTTCACTCTGAATCGCTCTCCCAAGTGCAATAATCACCCCTGAGACTAGAAGAGAGCTGGTTGGCCAAAACCCAGACATGAAGTCACTTTCTCTCTGTTCACTCCTCAGATGTGGGGCCTCAGAAAGTAACTGGTTTTGTCTTTGATCATTTCTCCCTGGAGCCCCTTGCTGACACTCTCCCAGAGTCCCTGCTCCTGCTGGTGTTAACCACACTTCCAAAATCGCTCTCATCTTCACCTCTATTCTGCCACAGACTTAATTTGGAACTTTCCAGAATGACCCCTCCTCTCTCACTTCTGCTTTGAAACGGGGAGCCCGCATGGCTTCCGTCCTTTCTCCAACCTCACACTCCTGGGAATTCACGGCTCTGCAGAAAACCCAACATATCTTCACGTTTAGACGAATTTCCCCTCACCCTGAAGGGCACGTTGCCAGGACCTGCTGATCTGTGTGTTCACATTTTCCAAGTGTTCCCTTTAGTGCTTTTTATAGACACCTATTTTTACCAGATTGTTATTGCTCCTTAATTGTTCTTGAATCTTTTTTTTATTATTGTTCAAGACCGATTCAGGATAGCAGAGAGGCACTTGATCCTGCAGACCAACTTTCTGATTTATCTATTAATTATTTATTAACGAGATTGGTCCTCTCTCATTTATTAATGAGATTGCATCCCCTGGACGCTGTTTTCTTTCTTAATGAGATTGCATCCCCTGGATGCTGTTTTCTTTCCAGCATCCATTTATAAAGCCCCGAGATCTGTGCTCCTCCCTTGAGGACACTCAGAACCCACTCTAGCAGCCGTCACCGTTTCCTCATTTCAGTTCTGAGGAATTGAAATGCAAGGAAAGCTATCAGATCAGGGGTGCCAGTGCAAAGATTAGCAGCGTCTTTATTGCACTAGAGAGCAAGACCCGAGAAAAAGAAACCCAGGTTTCCGTCCACGTTGTTCCCCTTCTCTTTTCTCTTATCTTTCATCTTCTCAGCACTTTTGTCACAATGACTGAGCACCTCATCCCAGAAAGCCATCACTAGACCAGTGGACCCAATAAAATTTACGATCTGTTTGGTTCCTGGGCTTCCAGTTCACTTACTCTCAATTTCTAGGTGCTTATCATCCACTTTCTTATGTATTCCTTAGGTCTGAGGCTCACTTTTCAGGTCCCACCCTCTTACAGCCTCCCATTACTTAACCTCACATCCAAATTTGCAAAGACTTCAAAAGTTCAGAAGTCACCAAAAACAGATCGAAATTCCTTTCCATGAAAGGGGTCTCCTGACCCCAGGGTAGGAAATGGTGCAGACTGTTGTCCCCCATATGATTCAGGGACCAGGGATCCCTTGGGTCGTTGCACACACACCTGACCTGGAGCACCAGGCCTGGAACACACCAGGAAGCTCCTCTGGTCACAGCGGCCCCAGCCTGTGGAAGCCAGCCAGCCAGCTGTCCATCAGCGGGTGAACAGATAAACCCACAGTGACCTGTACCTCTGTGGAAAGGAACAGACCACTAAACATGATGCCTCGTGAAAAAATATGGACCCCAAAGCCACCTAGTGTGATTCCATCCACATGAAGTTGCAAGGCAGGCAGATCCACAGACAGATGGCAGATGTGACTGCCGGGGGCTGACTGCAGACGGGGCTCGGAAATTTGGGGTGGTAGGAGCGTTTCCAAATGGGTTGTGGTAACGGCTGGACGGCTCTATAAATTTACTAAAAATAACTGAGCTCTCCATGCTCACTGATGACTTGTCCAGCATGTAAATTATGTTTCGATGAAGCTGTTGAAAAGAGAGAGAAAGGCAAAAAGCCAAGACAACACAGGCCAGCATGTGTCTCCAACCACACAGCTCAGTTCACACCCCAAAGGGTCACCCTCAGTGAAGACTTAGGATTAGTATTCCTCTGCTGTCATCCTCTGGGGAGTGAAAAGCTGTAATCTGAAGTCACACACTGAGAAGCAGCCCAGCAGCCAATAGCCTCGACATCGATGTCCTCGCCCCCGATTACTTGGATCTGCCAAAAACCAGAGAGGACCCTGGTGGCCTGGAGTCTCCGAATGAAGGACAACAAGCAAACGTCCTTTCTGGGGGCACATCCTGGGGGCACATCCTCGCTGCCACTTGAGTTGTTCGCTCGAACAAAGGTCCATTCTTTCTGTCCCTGTTTCTTTCTACAAGCCCAAGATGGTGCCCTTAATTTCTCAGAATTCTGCGAATTCCACGCCGTTACCTCTCGCAACTGGGACCAAGACTCTCAGTATTTTACCAAAGTGGAAATTCTCAGCTCAGCCAAGTCTAGTTCAATCCACCAGTGACCTCTGCATGAAAAATAGACTAACTCACTGATTTCCCAGCACCTCTTCCTAGAGCATGGGATTAGCCTGAGCACAGCCTGCGGCCATGGGAGATGTTAAGCTGTTTCCTGGAAACGCCAAGAGGGCTCCAAACCGGGGAGCATTCTTCCCATCCCCCATGGCCACTCTGTCCTGAGTGGAGGTCCAGATGGTTTTTCTCTCCTGAAGACACTGGAGAAAAGGGCAGGAGGCAAGGTTCCACGTGACACAACCATGCAAAATACCGTGGTGGCGTTGCTCCCTGGGGCTGGGATAATGCTCTTTAGGGGGTACTTTTCGCCATCAGAATTTGTTCTCCGTCCTTCATCAAAAAAGCATCCTCTGCTGTAGAGTGACCTGCATCCCTGGTGAGGCATCATGTTACCTGCTGCATGGAACCGTGGGGAGTCAGGAAGTGTCACTGGGCAGGATCTCTGGCCAGTTACGTGAAAGAACCTTCCCATCAACAATACTGAGGGATCCTGAGAAAACTATAATTGAAAAAGACACATGTACTCCAAAGGTCATTGCTGCACTATTTGCAATAGGTAGATCATGGAAGAAACCTAGATGTCCATCGATAGATGAATAAAGAAGCTGTGGTATATACATACAATGGAATATTACTCAACCATAAAATGGAATGCATTTGAGTTGGTTCTAATCAGGTGGATGAAACTAATGCTTATTATACAGAGTGAAGTAAGTCAGAAAGAGGAAGACAAATATCATATGTTAACATATATCTATATGGGATCTATAAAGATGGTACTGATGAACCTATTTGCAGGGCAGCGGTGGAAATGCCGACATAGAGACAGACTTGTGGATACAGGTGAGGAAGGAGAGGGCGGGACAAATGGAGAGAGTAGCACGTAAACATAGACACTAGCATATGTGACATAGATGGCCTGTGGGAGTTTGCTGTGTGGCACAGGGAGCTCAAACTGGGGCCCTATGACAACTTAGAGTGATGGTATGGGGTGGCAGGTGGGAGGGAGGTTCAAGAGGGAGGGGACATACGTATGCCTATGGCTGATTCATGTTGATGTATGGCAGAAAACAATGCGATATTTTAAAGCAATTATCCTTCAATTAAAAATAAATAAAATTTTTAAAAACGTACTGGGCATATGGGATGAATTGGGAAATTGGGAATGATTGACATGTACACTATTAATACTATGTATATAGTAGATAACTAATGAGAACTTAATGCTCTGTGGTGATGTATATGGGAAGGAATCCCAAAAAGGGGATACATGTATACCTATGGCTGATTCACTTTGCTGTACAGCAGAAATTAACACAGCAGTGTGAAGCAACTATCAGTTCAGTTCAGTCACTCAGTTTTGTCTACCTCTTTGCAACCCCATGAACTGCAGCATGCCAGGCCTCCCTGTCCATCACCAACTCCCGGAGCTCACTCAGACTCACGTCCACTGAGTCGGTGATGCCATCCAGCCATCTCATCCTCTGTTGTCCCCTTCTCCTCCTGCCCCCAGTCCCTCCCAGCATCAGGGTCTTTTCCAAAAAGTCAACTCTTCACATGAGGTGGCCAAAGTACTGGAGTTTCAGCTTTAGCATCATTCCTTCCAAAGAAATCCCAGGGTTGACCTCTTTCAGAATGGACTGGTTGGATCTCCTTGCAGTCCAAGGGACTCTCAAGAGTCTTCTCCAACACCACAGTTCAAAAGCATCAATTCTTCAGCGCTCAGCTTCCTTCACAGTTCAACTCTCACATCCATACATGACCACTGGAAAACCATAGCCTTGACTAGATAGATCTTTGTTGGCAAAGTAATGTCTCTGCTTTTCAATATGCTATCTAGGTTGGTCATAACTTTCCTTCCAAGGAGTAAGCATCTTTTACTTTCATGGCTGCAGTCACCATCTGCAGTGATTTTGGAGCCCCTCAAAATAAAGTCTGACACTGTTTCCCCATCTATTTTCCATGAAGTGATGGGACCAGATGCCATGATCTTCGTTTTCTGAATGTTGAGCTTTAAGCCAACTTTTTCACTCTCCTCTTGCACTTTCATCAAGAGGCTTTTTAGTTCCTCTTCACTTTCTGTCATAAGGGTGGTGTCATCTGCATATCTGAGGTTATTGATGTTTCTCCCAGCAATCTTGATTCCAGCTTGTGCTTTTTCCAGCCCAGCATTTCTATGATGTATTCTGCATATAAGTTAAATAAGCAGGGTGAAAATATACAGCCTTGACGTACTCCTTTTCCTATTTGGAACCAGTCTGTTGTTCCATGTCCAGTTCTAACCGTTGCTTCCTGACCTGCATACAGATTTCTCAAGAGGCAAGTCTTTCAGAATTTTCCACAGTTTATTGTGATCCACACAGTCAAAGGCTTTGGCATAGTCAATAAAGCAGAAATAGATGTTTTTCTGGAACTCTCTTGCTTTTTTGATGATCCAGCTGACGTTGGCAACTTGATCTCTGGTTCCTCTGCCTTTTCTAAAACCAGCTTGAACATCTGGAAGTTCACAATTCACTCTAATAAAAATTGTTGGGTTGGCCAAAAATTTCCATAATATCCTACGGAAAAACCTGAGCAAACTTTCTGGCCTACCCAATAATTTTTTTTAAAAACCCACAATGCCCTCACTCTAAACTCTGGCATTCCCACAGAAATGTCTGCAGATACTTGAGCACCAAAAACAGAAGTCAAGGCCTCCCCTCTGCCTTCCAGGATGTTTTTACTCAGAGTGGTCGCCTCATAGTCGCATCTTTCTTGGCCGTTTGACGGGCAGCCTCTCCCCTGTCTTTGAAATCAATCCAGGTTAAATACAGTGTTATGACAGTCAGCTGAAAGCAGACTTCTGAACTGACAGCAGCCTGAATGAACACCCAGCGCTGTGTGAGTTCGCGTGTGTTCAGGGCGTTGGTGTGACTGTGCGCTGCGCTGCCGCTGCTGGGTCCTTTGCCATCCCAGCCGCTGCTTTTCTAACTTCTCACTTCTTTCTCTGCCCATCCCTCTCCCCAACCCCCGCCTCCTTATCTCTCCCCCTGGTCACTTGAGATGTCCCAGCAGAAGATGACCCCTCGCCCTGTGCCCTGGAGACGGGCCACGGGCGGCAATGCCAGAACGGCACGGTGTGCAAACCAGGCTGGGATGGGCCCAAGCACGGCATCACCAATTTCGACAACTTCGCCTTTGCCATGCTGACTGTGTTCCAGTGCATCACCATGGAGGGCTGGACCGACGTCCTCTACTGGGTACGTGCCGGGGCGGGCGGGGCGGGGAGCATCCGCCTTCCGGGGACGTGCAGCACACGCGCACCGGGAGTGAGGACCTTGATTTCTTCCAGGTGGTGGGGCCTCTCTGCGCTCCCCAGCCCAAGAAAAGTGTCACCTCTCATTTGTCCTCCACAGTGGGAAGCGCTGGCACACGGCCCAGTGGGGCTACGGCCGGCCTGACCCAAGGGTCCTCGTGTAGGGCTTCTCCCGCCCCGTGCATGTCCTGCCCATGTCCCCAAGGGAGCAGGAGGGCCCATGTCCCCAAGGGAGCGGGAGGGCCCACGTCCAATTTCTAGGGCTAAAGAGAAAACTCAGGCTTGGCCTTCAAAGAGGAAAGCACTTTTATTGATTGTGCAGCATCACGGCATTCTATTGTGTTTTACCTCACATGTTGATCTTCCCTCATTATATCAGCTAGTCCATCAGACAAACGCATAGCCAGCCTCTTCACTCCTGACAGAACGCTCTGCTGGTCATGTGATGCGTATTCAGAAATGACACTTCTCAAGTGCCAACCAATCAGCAATAAATCTCCTTTTACCTTAAAGATGCCCTTTTATCAGCCAGCAGCCAACATGACTTTGCCAGCGTCCGAGCTGTTGAGGGGCAGGTTTTCGTGCAGCCTGCCCCACAGGCAAACACACCATATTTGATCTGTCTTCATTCTGGCAGTCAAGTCCATTATTTGTAAAAACCCCAGAAATGTCATTCTTTGTAGGATCTCTTACTTCCACGTGAGAACTGACTTGCCAGAGCCCAGCGCTGCACTCCAGCGTTTGGGCGGAAAATGCTTGCTGTCGGGCTTGAGAATACCTTCGCGCCCAGTTTTGCAAATAATCAGGTGGATTTGGCTGCCCTGAAAACAGTCTAAGAGGCTGTTCGGTGAGGGAGGGATGCCAGGCTGCCAGGCTGGGAGGAACCAGAGCCAGGAGAGGGGTCCACCCCTGCCCCCAACCAGGAGGAGGAGTTCTGGAACCTCTCAGAGATGCTCTGCACCTTGTGGGCATTGTGACTGCTAAACTGTTTTCAACAATTCAGAAGCCCTTTTCTCCCAGTTTCTGGGGGCAGGCTGAGACCCTGCACTGCCGTGAAATGTGAACCTCTCTTCATAGAACCAGTTTAAACTTGCCCGTGTGCCTTGAACCCCACCGATGATATTCAGTGTTCCCTGCTTGATAGGGGGTGCCTGGAGTCCTCAGGATTCAGACACAATTACATCCAACTCAGGGCAGGGAAACCAGCCAGACTTGACTGAACAATGGTGTGTAGGAGCCCGGTAGAGTGGTCATGCAGCTTCACTCTCAGAAAAGACTCAGGTCTAATCACCTCTCCCTCCAACTGAGAGGAACATTGGCACACATCTCCCAGGCTCATACTCAGTAAGAACTTGGCTTTGAATAATTTGTGAGACAAAGGGAGATGAGCTTAACTCTATCCGGGCAAGTTTAATTTCTTTCAGCAAAGAAGACAGAATTCAAAAGTGGCCCTAAGGAATCCTTCTACCTTGGGTGGGTCCCTCTGGCCAGCCAAAGACAGAGATGTCCTCTGACAATGGGCATCACAGGACACGTGGTCGTGTGGGACTGGGCTCGGGGGCCTCACCATACGAGCTCCAAACCCAGGTGGGGGTGGGGGAATAGGTATAATTTTCTTTGCTGATGGCCTGATGTATTTTTGTGATCCTCCTTCATCCCTCCCTCCCGCTTCCCACCCCCCCAGCCAGATGTGGTCCAAGGAGGTGCTGTCACAGTGACAGCCGGAGTGGGGGTTGAGAGGAGCTCGCCCGGCAACCAGCAATTTTCAACAGCTGTGTTGTGCCTTCCCCTCGCCTCCTTCCAGTGGGGGGAGGTGGTGATGAGCTTGGGCAGGCCATGGCAGTGTCAGAGGTGGGGACAGTCCCCAGCCCCTGGGACAGCCTTCCCCTGACCTTCCTAGCACCTTCCTAAGTGACTGAGCTATGTGTGCGTGTGTGTGTCTGTGCCCGCACAGACACACACACACACACACGCCCCTGAAGGTGAAAGGGAACCTCCTGGTGGGTATGAGGGAGGCCCCTCCTAGCCCAGAGCGCCTGCCTGCTCGCTGTCTGCTTCTCTACCCTCTCTGGTTGCTCCTCCTGCCTCTCCTCAGGCTCCTTCTCCAAAAACCCACAGACTCTCACACCCCTCTTTGCTTTCCTATGAAACATGGAGCCCTCTAAGCAGGGAGGGGCCTGCTTCCCCACCCAGTGCAGCCGGGGGACAGACGCTGAGGGTCCAGCCAGGTGACAGACTCCGAGGGTCCAGGTGGGGGACAGACGCCGAGGACCAGCCAGGGGACAGACACTGAGAGCCCAGCCCCCGCGCCTGCAGGGGCTCCCAGAGGTCCCCACGCCCTGTGTCTGTGGAGGGCGGGGCACAGGCCATCTGCAGGGAGGCATGAGTGTCCCCTGATCCCCAAGCAGGGCTCCGAGCAGGATTTCAGGCCCCTTGCACTTGGGGACTCTCGGTGCTTCAGCAACTGTCCATGAAGGGGGCTCTGTTGACCTCTGCCCATGAGGCCCTCTGCGCGGGCCCCCAGACTCTGCTTCCCGCGTGACGCAGGACAGCCATCCGGCCTGTGTCCTGGCCTCACCTGCTCCACCAGCACTCACCCCTCCCCAGCTTCCTGACACCTCCTGTTTTCCCCAGTCGGTTTCTCCCTGGCCGATTCTTCTGCTGATTTTTAAGAATTAGAGATTCAGCTTAAAACTAAAATTAAAAGGACTCCCTCGTGAGAAATCACAAAAAGGAAAGATGTGTCTTTGGGAGCTTCTGCCTCAGTTTGGCTCTAGCAGGAATGAAAGTGTAAGGTTTTAACTTTTCACAAGTCAGTTGTCAGCTCCACACTCAAACGTGTGGACATACTAGGAGGACATTCCTCACACACATGCACGCACACACATGCACCCACACACATACACACATATGCATGCATGTGCATGCATACACACTTATATGCACACACAGCACACACATATACCCATAGATATGCACTCACGCATACATACACATATGCACATATATATATATATATACATACACATGCGGTGCACATGCACACACATACATGTACACACCATGGCCACTGATCTCTGGCCTCGGCGCTCCTGAAACATCCCTGGTTTATGAGGAAGGTCTTTTCCCTCCAAGCAGGTGGAATTGGGTGTTTGACCCTATTCTCTCCCGTTCCATCTCCACCTCTTCTCACTGCCTTAAAGGTGTCCAGTGAGCTACCAATGACCAGAGAGCCACTCAGGGTGAAAAGTGGAGAAGAGTCTTCATCACCCAGAGACAGCACCTGGCTCTAACAGGGATCAGGTAGAGAAGATGTCAGGGTCCCCAGTACCCCCAGCCCTGAACCCTGAGTCTGCCCATAGGTAGGGCATTACTGCTCAGCACCCACGCAGCTTTAAAAGAGAATCTGTTACCTAAACAATAAACTCCTGGTTTATAAACATATTAAGAAGGGGAATTCTCATCTCTCAAAGCTATAATTTGTTTATTTATTAGGTTTTGTTTTATTCATTTCACTGGCATTAGGCAAGTTCTTATTACTCAGTAATTCAATTGAACACACATTTAGTGAGCATTTACAGGGCCCCCAGGCCTGCGCTCGAGGAGTTTGGGTCTAACTGGAGAGACATGGACACAGAGAAATGTGGCTCCCATGCAGGACCCATCGAGAGCAGGGAGGGCTTCCTGGAGGAGGTGGGGTTTCACTGGCCGGTCAATTTCACCGAGTGGGGAGCAAGAGAGAAGGAAAAGCCAGCTTTGTGCCAGTTTAGAGACCAGACAGAACCGTGCTCTGGGCTCCTCACACATCCAAGAACCAGCCCAGCCTCCTGTGGTCTCACCAAGTATCAGAGGTCCACCTGGGACAGCAGGGTCCACAGGCCTCCACTCCACATCCCACTCAGTGGGGGGTCCTGGCCGAGTCCCGGAGAAGCTGATTCTGTCAGTCCCTGGGAGAGGTGGTCCTGCGGCGGATCCCACACCATCTGGGCCTTCCTGGTGCCTGAGCAGGCGCAGAGGGGCAGGAGGGGTCAAGTGAGACGGTCCTCTGACTTGCTGCTCCCCCAGTGCCCTGTGGGTGGACCCCATGTCCCACAGACAAGGTGACACAGGCCAGGGTTTCATCTGGACACCATCCTGGGCACTGGCTTTCAGTTCAGAGCCGCCCGCCCTCTGATAACAATCCCTGTAACGCGCTGTGATTTTAAAGGCTGCACCTCCCGCCTGTGATGGCAGGTGATAGCCTCCATGCCCCCCAAACTGCCCAGCCCTTGGGGACCACAGGGCCTTGGATAGGGCACCAGACCTGAAAGGTCCCCTGGAGTCAGCTGGGGTGGAGAGAGGCCCCCAGAAGTCGGGGCTGGAGTCGACAGTCCTCCTATGTTTCCTTCCCAGGGAAACATGATGTTGGATTTGAAGGTTAGAGGTGTGGTTCCCTCCAGGAATTAGACGTGGGAGGAGAGGAGGCATGTGTTTCAGCAAAGCCGGGTTACTGGTGAGGTCCAGGCTGAGGGGCTGCAGGTGTTGGACCCAGGGGGGCCTCTCTGCACGCCCACCCGACAGGGGCTCAGGGAACGGCTGGCTTCAGTGTCTGAGCAGACCTGTCCTTTTCACCTCTAAGTAAGGGTGTCAGCAATCTGGGTCATTCTTTAAAATACGGCTTTATTTATTCTTCTCTCCTGAATAACTCCACACAGGCTCACTGAAGCCATCCGTCTCCTGCTCCCACACTGCCCTACTTCAGGGCCGCCCGCACGTGGGTTGGCGCCCAGGCCACCCCAGAGCAGGGGGCCCAGAGCTAAGGCAGGGGTGCGAGAGGTTGCAGAGAGTCACAGCCTCTGTCCTGTCATTGCTTTGAAGGCTGGGCTGTGGACCAGCGGGTCTCAAGCCTAAGACACATCAGATGCACCCGGGGCTTATGAGAACCTGGGACGTCAGGCGCCCCCAGTGTGGGTGTAGGGCCAAGGGGTGAGGTTCCAAACTAGCCCCCAAGTCCCCAGGGAGGGTGACACTGCTGGCCCTGGGGCCTCACTCAGGGCCGCCCGCACGTGGGTTGGCGCCCAGGCCACCCCAGAGCAGGGGGCCCAGAGCTAAGGCAGGGGTGCGAGAGGTTGCAGAGAGTCACAGCCTCTGTCCTGTCATTGCTTTGAAGGCTGGGCTGTGGACCAGCGGGTCTCAAGCCTAAGACACATCAGATGCACCCGGGGCTTATGAGAACCTGGGACGTCAGGCGCCCCCAGTGTGGGTGTAGGGCCAAGGGGTGAGGTTCCAAACTAGCCCCCAAGTCCCCAGGGAGGGTGACACTGCTGGCCCTGGGGCCTCACCTGGAAAACCACAGATGCAGGTCATTCAGGAAGCCTGTGCCCTGAGGGATTTTGGAAAGCCAGAGGTGTAGACCTCCCACGGGTCACCGTTGGCCCGTGTTTGCCAGCAACCCTGAACCACCGTGCTCCCGGCCTGTGGCCTCTGAAGCCAGTGACACAGCATGGTCATCAGCACTCATCCATCCAGGCCCCTGGGTCACTCCCTGCGGCAGGCGTCTCCCCATGTGACCCCAAAGCCTCCACCCCCGCTTGTCTGCGAGAGCTGAAGCCAGGGTGCCGGCTACAGTGACCACATAAACCCAAGTGAGCAAAAACCATCTCTTAGGGAAGAAAGCACTTTGGAGGTGACCCAGCTTCTTAGACGAGTGAATAGAAAATATTGGAGGGAAATTCTGTCCCCCCGAAAATAAAAGGGCAGAGACAGCCAGGCAAGATCCCCACCTGCCCTGAGGCAGAGCTGTCAAGGTCCTTCCCGCTCAGGTCAAGGTCACAGGTGCTAGAGTCAAGGTGGCGCTGGGCGACAGTGGTTTCCCCCAATCTCTGCTCCTCCCTCCCGGCCTCCCTGCCTCCTCGCTGTGAACTCACTCCTGCTTCTCTCTCTCCTCACTATCCTTGGTCTTTCCAGATGCAGGACGCTATGGGCTACGAGTTACCCTGGGTGTATTTTGTCAGTCTGGTCATCTTTGGATCCTTCTTCGTTCTAAATCTGGTTCTTGGTGTGTTGAGCGGGTAAGCTGAGTGTTTCTCTGTCCATGTCACGACGCAGCTGAGCAAGGCCCCAGGCCCTGTGTGCCCGTCACCAGGCCCAGGAGAACAGAAACTGTCTCGCTTCAGCCGCACGTGCGGACTGCTGGCTGGGCAGGCCGCTTGGCCTCTGGTGACCTGGAAGCCCCGGCCCCGGTGCCGCCCTGCAGCGCTGGGCCCGGGGCAGTGGGCCGTGCTTGGCTGCTCCCGGAGCTACACTAACTCTGGCCCCATTCTTCCAGGTCAATGATGCCGTGGGAAGGGACTGGCCCTGGATCTATTTTGTCACATTAATCATCATAGGGTCATTCTTTGTTCTTAACTTGGTTCTCGGTGTCCTTAGCGGGTAAGCAGGACCAAGCAAGAAGGTCTCGACTTTTCCATTTACCTCGTTTTACTCTTTCTGCTCTTCCTGGCTCTATTCTTCTGGCTCTGATGAATCTGGGACGTGGGCCAGCCCGGGAGCCTTAAAGTGAATGTCCTTGGCCTGGCTGGACAGAGGTCAGAGGCGCAGGGAGGACCCCCACCCCTGGTTTGGGCTGCAGTGAGTGGTACCCGGGCCTGCCTGTCTGCTGCCAGCCCTGTCCACGCTAAGCTGGACTGTCCAGGTGGGCAGGATGCTTCTCCGAGGACCTCAGGGGCGTCTGGGCCTGTCTCTTATACACATCTGTGGGGGAATAGGTATAATTTTCTTTGCTGATGGCCTGATGTATTTTTGTGATCCTCCTTCATCCCTCCCTCCCGCTTCCCACCCCCCCAGCCAGATGTGGTCCAAGGAGGTGCTGTCACAGTGACAGCCGGAGTGGGGGTTGAGAGGAGCTCGCCCGGCAACCAGCAATTTTCAACAGCTGTGTTGTGCCTTCCCCTCGCCTCCTTCCAGTGGGGGGAGGTGGTGATGAGCTTGGGCAGGCCATGGCAGTGTCAGAGGTGGGGACAGTCCCCAGCCCCTGGGACAGCCTTCCCCTGACCTTCCTAGCACCTTCCTAAGTGACTGAGCTATGTGTGCGTGTGTGTGTCTGTGCCCGCACACAGACACACACACACACACACGCCCCTGAAGGTGAAAGGGAACCTCCTGGTGGGTATGAGGGAGGCCCCTCCTAGCCCAGAGCGCCTGCCTGCTCGCTGTCTGCTTCTCTACCCTCTCTGGTTGCTCCTCCTGCCTCTCCTCAGGCTCCTTCTCCAAAAACCCACAGACTCTCACACCCCTCTTTGCTTTCCTATGAAACATGGAGCCCTCTAAGCAGGGAGGGGCCTGCTTCCCCACCCAGTGCAGCCGGGGGACAGACGCTGAGGGTCCAGCCAGGTGACAGACTCCGAGGGTCCAGGTGGGGGACAGACACCGAGGACCAGCCAGGGGACAGACACTGAGAGCCCAGCCCCCGCGCCTGCAGGGGCTCCCAGAGGTCCCCACGCCCTGTGTCTGTGGAGGGCGGGGCACAGGCCATCTGCAGGGAGGCATGAGTGTCCCCTGATCCCCAAGCAGGGCTCCGAGCAGGATTTCAGGCCCCTTGCACTTGGGGACTCTCGGTGCTTCAGCAACTGTCCATGAAGGGGGCTCTGTTGACCTCTGCCCATGAGGCCCTCTGCGCGGGCCCCCAGACTCTGCTTCCCGCGTGACGCAGGACAGCCATCCGGCCTGTGTCCTGGCCTCACCTGCTCCACCAGCACTCACCCCTCCCCAGCTTCCTGACACCTCCTGTTTTCCCCAGTCGGTTTCTCCCTGGCCGATTCTTCTGCTGATTTTTAAGAATTAGAGATTCAGCTTAAAACTAAAATTAAAAGGACTCCCTCGTGAGAAATCACAAAAAGGAAAGATGTGTCTTTGGGAGCTTCTGCCTCAGTTTGGCTCTAGCAGGAATGAAAGTGTAAGGTTTTAACTTTTCACAAGTCAGTTGTCAGCTCCACACTCAAACGTGTGGACATACTAGGAGGACATTCCTCACACACATGCACGCACACACATGCACCCACACACATACACACATATGCATGCATGTGCATGCATACACACTTATATGCACACACAGCACACACATATACCCATAGATATGCACTCACGCATACATACACATATGCACATATATATATATATATACATACACATGCGGTGCACATGCACACACATACATGTACACACCATGGCCACTGATCTCTGGCCTCGGCGCTCCTGAAACATCCCTGGTTTATGAGGAAGGTCTTTTCCCTCCAAGCAGGTGGAATTGGGTGTTTGACCCTATTCTCTCCCGTTCCATCTCCACCTCTTCTCACTGCCTTAAAGGTGTCCAGTGAGCTACCAATGACCAGAGAGCCACTCAGGGTGAAAAGTGGAGAAGAGTCTTCATCACCCAGAGACAGCACCTGGCTCTAACAGGGATCAGGTAGAGAAGATGTCAGGGTCCCCAGTACCCCCAGCCCTGAACCCTGAGTCTGCCCATAGGTAGGGCATTACTGCTCAGCACCCACGCAGCTTTAAAAGAGAATCTGTTACCTAAACAATAAACTCCTGGTTTATAAACATATTAAGAAGGGGAATTCTCATCTCTCAAAGCTATAATTTGTTTATTTATTAGGTTTTGTTTTATTCATTTCACTGGCATTAGGCAAGTTCTTATTACTCAGTAATTCAATTGAACACACATTTAGTGAGCATTTACAGGGCCCCCAGGCCTGCGCTCGAGGAGTTTGGGTCTAACTGGAGAGACATGGACACAGAGAAATGTGGCTCCCATGCAGGACCCATCGAGAGCAGGGAGGGCTTCCTGGAGGAGGTGGGGTTTCACTGGCCGGTCAATTTCACCGAGTGGGGAGCAAGAGAGAAGGAAAAGCCAGCTTTGTGCCAGTTTAGAGACCAGACAGAACCGTGCTCTGGGCTCCTCACACATCCAAGAACCAGCCCAGCCTCCTGTGGTCTCACCAAGTATCAGAGGTCCACCTGGGACAGCAGGGTCCACAGGCCTCCACTCCACATCCCACTCAGTGGGGGGTCCTGGCCGAGTCC
Organism: Oreotragus oreotragus; assembly: GCA_006410675.1. Classification (NCBI taxonomy): domain Eukaryota; kingdom Metazoa; phylum Chordata; class Mammalia; order Artiodactyla; family Bovidae; genus Oreotragus; species Oreotragus oreotragus. The sequence goes on from SJYX01020176.1 coordinate 87,545, forward strand.
CGGAGAAGCTGATTCTGTCAGTCCCTGGGAGAGGTGGTCCTGCGGCGGATCCCACACCATCTGGGCCTTCCTGGTGCCTGAGCAGGCGCAGAGGGGCAGGAGGGGTCAAGTGAGACGGTCCTCTGACTTGCTGCTCCCCCAGTGCCCTGTGGGTGGACCCCATGTCCCACAGACAAGGTGACACAGGCCAGGGTTTCATCTGGACACCATCCTGGGCACTGGCTTTCAGTTCAGAGCCGCCCGCCCTCTGATAACAATCCCTGTAACGCGCTGTGATTTTAAAGGCTGCACCTCCCGCCTGTGATGGCAGGTGATAGCCTCCATGCCCCCCAAACTGCCCAGCCCTTGGGGACCACAGGGCCTTGGATAGGGCACCAGACCTGAAAGGTCCCCTGGAGTCAGCTGGGGTGGAGAGAGGCCCCCAGAAGTCGGGGCTGGAGTCGACAGTCCTCCTATGTTTCCTTCCCAGGGAAACATGATGTTGGATTTGAAGGTTAGAGGTGTGGTTCCCTCCAGGAATTAGACGTGGGAGGAGAGGAGGCATGTGTTTCAGCAAAGCCGGGTTACTGGTGAGGTCCAGGCTGAGGGGCTGCAGGTGTTGGACCCAGGGGGGCCTCTCTGCACGCCCACCCGACAGGGGCTCAGGGAACGGCTGGCTTCAGTGTCTGAGCAGACCTGTCCTTTTCACCTCTAAGTAAGGGTGTCAGCAATCTGGGTCATTCTTTAAAATACGGCTTTATTTATTCTTCTCTCCTGAATAACTCCACACAGGCTCACTGAAGCCATCCGTCTCCTGCTCCCACACTGCCCTACTTCAGGGCCGCCCGCACGTGGGTTGGCGCCCAGGCCACCCCAGAGCAGGGGGCCCAGAGCTAAGGCAGGGGTGCGAGAGGTTGCAGAGAGTCACAGCCTCTGTCCTGTCATTGCTTTGAAGGCTGGGCTGTGGACCAGCGGGTCTCAAGCCTAAGACACATCAGATGCACCCGGGGCTTATGAGAACCTGGGACGTCAGGCGCCCCCAGTGTGGGTGTAGGGCCAAGGGGTGAGGTTCCAAACTAGCCCCCAAGTCCCCAGGGAGGGTGACACTGCTGGCCCTGGGGCCTCACCTGGAAAACCACAGATGCAGGTCATTCAGGAAGCCTGTGCCCTGAGGGATTTTGGAAAGCCAGAGGTGTAGACCTCCCACGGGTCACCGTTGGCCCGTGTTTGCCAGCAACCCTGAACCACCGTGCTCCCGGCCTGTGGCCTCTGAAGCCAGTGACACAGCATGGTCATCAGCACTCATCCATCCAGGCCCCTGGGTCACTCCCTGCGGCAGGCGTCTCCCCATGTGACCCCAAAGCCTCCACCCCCGCTTGTCTGCGAGAGCTGAAGCCAGGGTGCCGGCTACAGTGACCACATAAACCCAAGTGAGCAAAAACCATCTCTTAGGGAAGAAAGCACTTTGGAGGTGACCCAGCTTCTTAGACGAGTGAATAGAAAATATTGGAGGGAAATTCTGTCCCCCCGAAAATAAAAGGGCAGAGACAGCCAGGCAAGATCCCCACCTGCCCTGAGGCAGAGCTGTCAAGGTCCTTCCCGCTCAGGTCAAGGTCACAGGTGCTAGAGTCAAGGTGGCGCTGGGCGACAGTGGTTTCCCCCAATCTCTGCTCCTCCCTCCCGGCCTCCCTGCCTCCTCGCTGTGAACTCACTCCTGCTTCTCTCTCTCCTCACTATCCTTGGTCTTTCCAGATGCAGGACGCTATGGGCTACGAGTTACCCTGGGTGTATTTTGTCAGTCTGGTCATCTTTGGATCCTTCTTCGTTCTAAATCTGGTTCTTGGTGTGTTGAGCGGGTAAGCTGAGTGTTTCTCTGTCCATGTCACGACGCAGCTGAGCAAGGCCCCAGGCCCTGTGTGCCCGTCACCAGGCCCAGGAGAACAGAAACTGTCTCGCTTCAGCCGCACGTGCGGACTGCTGGCTGGGCAGGCCGCTTGGCCTCTGGTGACCTGGAAGCCCCGGCCCCGGTGCCGCCCTGCAGCGCTGGGCCCGGGGCAGTGGGCCGTGCTTGGCTGCTCCCGGAGCTACACTAACTCTGGCCCCATTCTTCCAGGTCAATGATGCCGTGGGAAGGGACTGGCCCTGGATCTATTTTGTCACATTAATCATCATAGGGTCATTCTTTGTTCTTAACTTGGTTCTCGGTGTCCTTAGCGGGTAAGCAGGACCAAGCAAGAAGGTCTCGACTTTTCCATTTACCTCGTTTTACTCTTTCTGCTCTTCCTGGCTCTATTCTTCTGGCTCTGATGAATCTGGGACGTGGGCCAGCCCGGGAGCCTTAAAGTGAATGTCCTTGGCCTGGCTGGACAGAGGTCAGAGGCGCAGGGAGGACCCCCACCCCTGGTTTGGGCTGCAGTGAGTGGTACCCGGGCCTGCCTGTCTGCTGCCAGCCCTGTCCACGCTAAGCTGGACTGTCCAGGTGGGCAGGATGCTTCTCCGAGGACCTCAGGGGCGTCTGGGCCCCTTGGTTTGGCAGAGGAATTGGAGGAAGATTCGTGGGCTGTCTACTCTGGCCCTCGCAGCAGCCTAGCAGACGGGCACCTGGGCCATCTGTCCAGCCTCCATCCAGGATCACTGGCAATGAGGACTCAGGCCCTCTTTACCCATGCTGATTGGGCCAGGAGTTTGAGCTATCATGCAAATAAACCAAATAGACCGAGAGTCCCCTTCTCCTTGGCTCTGACCGCAGCCTGGGCTGCCCTGTCTGTGTGCCCCTCGGAAAGGAAGAGCACTCAGCTGTTTAAAGCTCCCGATTACAGGAGGACAGAGGAGACCGAGCACGCTTTCCTTCGACTTTTCCTGCCCAGCTCCAAGTAGGAGGGCCTCCTAGTTTCGGCCTTGGCACAGATGAAGTTAAAAAGCGGTCGAGGCAGCAGGTGGCAGGGCCCAAGGAGCCCTGGGCGGCCACCCTGCCCCACAGCCCCACTGGACATCTCCTCGGCTCCCTTTCTTCTTTCCAAGCCCAAGCCAGCCACGCCAAGGCCACCCCTGAAGGCTCCCGTGACTCTCTGCTCCTGCACCATGTCGGGGAGGGGCCTCTGCTTCACAGCCTTTCCTCCATCTCTGGGGATGTGTGTATCGGGGAGAGTCGGCCAAGGAGGAGGACGTCCCCCTCTCCTGCCATAGTCCATAGCCCCACAGGAGTGTCAGGGTCGGCCCTGAAAGTGGGGAAGGGACAGGGTCCACCCTGACCTCACCCCTCCCCAAGAGGAGGGCCATCAGAGGCCCCGTCACACTGGCCACACAGTGGGGGGACCAGCACCCTCCGTCAGTGTGACAGTGATGCACAGGACAGTGGGTGCCCCTGCCAGCTGCCTGGAGGGTGGAAGGGCTTCCATTTTGTGTCCAACACAAGAAAATGGCCTGTTCATAGGGGGTCGTCAGGGAGAGGGTCGGAAAAGTCAAACTCGTCACCTCTCAGGGCGGAAATGTGGCTGCTCCAGGAGCTGGCCTTCCTGGAGGCAGGAGGTTCTTAATGTTGCTCACCCAGCTGACAAAGCAGGGATCGTGACCCCAGCCCCTTGGTCACCGTGACGGTGGCACATGGCGGTTTACGTCAGCGCCTCTGCGGGCAGCAGGCGCTCAGCAGCGGCGCCATCCCTACGGCAGTGCTCTCCCCACAGGGCCCGCTGTTTGCTCAGTGCTGTCGGAGCTGGACAACTAAGCGGGGTCTTCCCAAGTTAGACATGCTGCCCTCTGCTTCCAGGGATGAGGGAAGGGCCCTGAGGAGCCGTGTGGCTTGTAGGGGTCCCCTCGCTGGTCGGTGTCTGCACGAGGCCCTGTCCCATCTCCCCATCACTGCTCGCAGATAAACGTTGAGTGAGCTGGGCCTGTGATGTGCCAGCTTCTCAACCTGGGTAAAGGTGGCTCCACATCCTCCTCTCCAGAGATTAGGAGCAGGTCTGATCAGTGAAGTCCCCCCAGAAATCTGCAATGGAGGCTGAGGCATCGACCTCGAAGCCCCCTCGAGTGGGGTCTGCCAGGTCATGCTCGGCCCCCCGAGGGGCACTCCTCCCCAGAGGTCAAAGCGGAGTCAGATGGCGGCAGTGCTAGGGGCAGACAGACTGGCCTTAAAGGATGGGTCTCATCCCAGCCGAGTCTGAGCGAGTGAGTGAGTGGGTGGACAGGCCCGTGGGATTCCAGAACCCAGATCCACTCCCCTCCTGGGAGCTCAGCCCTCGGTCTCCCTGGACCCCTCCCCACCCCAGCCCCCCAACACTGCTGCACCTCCCAAGCTTCCTGGGCCCCAGACACCCGCTTTGCCTGGATACGGAGTGTCTGCAGGCGAGCAGCTCCCCTTCCTGGCCCATCCAGAGGACTGGCTGCCCAAGGAGAAGCCCAGAACCAGGCTGCTATTGACTGAGGATGTGTGGCAGTGACCCCGTCTTGACCAGTCAAGACAGCAATGTGGTAGTTCCCCCACCACCCACCCCACCCCCGGATCACAACCATATGCCCGCTCGCCCTGTGGCCAACCTCCCGGAGTGCTTGGAAAAGTCCAGGAGCTCACCGTGAAGCCCCTTCTTGGGTCGGTGTCCGCTGTGAGGAGTTTGTTGGCAGGCTTCGGGCTTGGCGTCCTTGGTGGATCTGCTCACATGCTGCCCACACTGCCTGAGAGCTGATGCAGAGCGCATGTCTGCTCCACAGGGAAGAAAAGTGAGGTTTATGTGTGGAAACCTCCCCAGTTCTCATAGGTGGGTCCTGGAGGATCAGGATTTAACCCCCACATGTGGACCCACGACCTTTGCTCCCATCCCCCATGCTCCACCATCTCCAAGCCCATCAGCCTGGTTAATCCCATGACTCCAAATTATGGCCAAGATGCGGGGGGGAGAGGCCACCTGTGGGCAGATGGGGGGCCCAGACCGAGGACCAGGGATCCTGGAGGAAGCTGGAGAACCCCTGCCCTGAGGGCCTTGGGCGGTCCTGAGCTGGAGCCCAGCAGCTGGTAAATGTAACAGCCCTTGAGGGAGAACAGAGCCCCCCACCCCCATGCAGCACTGCCATCTCGAAGTGTTTGGAGCTGGTGGCTGGGACCCTGAGTCCATCAGTTAAGGGTATTGTCCTTTCAGAGCCCAGCAGTGTGACTCATCCTGGTATATTCCTCCCTGCAGTCACGAAGGAAGGGCTCAGGGTGCTTGGGGTCTCCTGCTCAGGAAGGCAGGAGAGCAACTCTGGAAAGCCTCCATTTTAAACGTGGAAGTCAGAGATTTTGGTCACTGGAGGGTTGGGCATCCTTTGTCTGGAAACCTATTCCTGCTGAGGCCAGATGGATCCAGGTTGCTATCCATCTTGTGGATCTTTTCAAAATGCTTCCACGTTCATTACCTGTGAATCCTCATAAGTCTCAGAACCTCCAGAAATCTCGCCTCCCGCCCATTAGAACAGTGACCGCAACCACAAGATTCCAGAAACTGCACTAGAACTTGCAATCGAGTGAAAGTTACTGGACCCTGGATTCTGGTCACTTTGTGGTTTTAAGTCGTTGCAAACAGAGATGTATGTCTTCGGGTGACAAGGGGCCTGAGGTCTCCTAGAGGGCGAGCGCCCAGCTTTCATTTCCCCGGGAGAAAAGGCAGAGGGCCTGAGGGTGCAATGGACACGTTGTGACATGGAAACAGCTGACCACCAGCCACAGTTAAGACCCACGTCAAGAAGAAGGAGAAGCGCCGGACAGGCTGCCTCGCAGCTGCAGCAGAGGTGATGCTCACCACTCCCAGCAGGGTTGGTCCAACAATGAATTTGTGAACACCCACCTCTGTTCTTTGGGGGAAATACTGGGTTAGGTTCCTGTGAGCCTCTGAGCACAGCCTTGTCATCAGGACACAAGTTGTTGTTGTGTACGTCTATGTGAAGGCACCTTGTTTAAGGCATAGTGTTGGCTCGTTCACACCACACTCTCAGCCCACAGCTTATAACTCAGGCCTGGATGGAGCTTGTCAGACACTTGAACATTCCCCAGAGGCACCTCCCAGCCCTCGAGCACATAGGGTCGTAGACTGCATAGCAGCTTCGTGCTTAGGGGCCATTTAATCAGAAAAATCACAACAGAGAGCACAAAATGTGAGAGACATGGCTTCAGATGGGCTGTAAAAAGGCCCTCATTTGCAGTATGAGCTGCACCCAGGAGGTGGCAACCCCTTGTCTGACCTTGGCCGGGACCATGACCCCAGATCCTGCCTTACCACATGTCTGTGGTGACAACAAAGTCTCACCATGAATGGCATGACTAACAAGGCTTAAAGAGGAGACAGGTCTGCAGACGCAGAGTCCGTGGGTGATGAAGACGGGCTACACCCGTCATCGTGGGGCCTCGAGCCCAAGCCGTGGCACCAACAGACCTTCCACATGTGCCACTGGGAGCTGTGCAAACCGCCCACCCAGAGTGGGCTCTCCACCACATCTGGGCCATCAGCCACTACTGGCACAGGACGTGCCCCTGCCTTCAGACAGACGCCCCATGACTGACCCAGCAGTGAGAGACATCAGGACATCAGAAAGGAGATGAAGAGAGCCAGGTGCTTCCATCCTGCAGGCCCCCTATGGTGTGGGGCCTGGAGGGGGAGCCCCCTCCCCTCCATGCGCCCTAAACCCCATGAGGGCCTGGCCATGCTGCTTCTCCTCGCTCCCCTCACCCCCAGGAAAACATTTCCTCGTCTCCTGGGAATGTCTCTGTGGTTCCCAGAGGTCTCGGGTATGGATGGCAAGCTTCCATTCTGCAGAGCAGATGTCACCGTGCATGACTGGGTCAGCTCCCGGCTCCAGGAGGAGGAAGACCTTAGCTACTCAATCCCCTACACCCCAAGCCCGCTGCACAAGGAACAGAGCTCCCAAGGGTAGGGGGTGGGGTGGAAGGATGGTCAAGGGGGCCTGGAGTTGCAGTCTTGGGAGAGGGCGCTCTGTGAAGTGACTCCAGGCAGTGAGCCCACAAGCCCGAGAAGAGTGGTGGGTGGGAGGGCTGGGGCCTCTCTCCAGGCCCCTACGCAGCAGCAGGAGCTGAGGCCTCCCTCCACGTGGTCAGTGGGCAGCCAGGCCCCTTTCCCCGAGGGAAGGTAGGGGAGGTGCCGGCAGCTGGCAGGAAGCCCAGGAAGAGCAAGTTCAATCAGGCTGGAACTGGATTCAATCAGAATGAAGGAGAACATCCCGTCCCAATCAGAGCATCATCAAAGCGGCAGTTGGCAAGAACTTGGAGCCCATGTCTCCCAATGGAAGTGTCCCCAGACCGTCCTGGCCCTGGCCCTCATGGTAAAGAGTGAAAACAGCTCCAGCAGCGAATGCAGACCCTGGACGGTGGGTGTGGGGGCTCCGGAGCTGAGTTGTCCTGCCCCCTGGCTCTCCTGTGTGCCCTGCCTTCCACGATGCCAGCCTGTGGAGTGTCTGCTGCTGCAGAATCCCTTCAGGTGGACTCTGCAGCCTCCCACTGTGAACTATGCCTCCACCACTAAGAGAAGGAGGAGTCATGTCTCTAGGAGGAAGTTGAAATGCCCAGGGCATCCACACATACCTCCGAGGGTCCCAAGTACCACACACTGAGGCATGCACTGCTATTTATTTAGAAAAGGCACAGACTTGCTTCAAGAGTGAGACCCAGCCTCCCTGACCCCCTTCTTGGCCACCAGCCCCTCTTGGCTCAGAAAGTGAATTCAAAGTCAGAGAGAAAATAAGGACAGAATCACAGAAAACAGGAAAGAAGTAGACACTCTCCAAAATTCTTTAATAGGCCCTTCTTCCAGCAAATCCCAACCCAATTTTAGCTTCTACTCTTTATTGCTTGAGACTGAATGCCCCATTTAACTTTTATATCGTCTTGACTTTATGCATTTTCCCATTCTGATTAGATTTCTTTTTTAACCCAAAGGGCAGCCACAGGACATTTTCTTGTGTTTGGAACCCTCTTTTGTCTCCCTCACGTGGGAAAGAACTTTCTCTAGATTAGAAACCCTCCAGGCTTGCTGAACCGGCAGAACATGCCCTAGAAATTAGAAAGGGTGGAGAGGTGAGCTCTCCTGGGCCTGACCTCAGTGACTATACCGGCCCATGTACAACATGGGCTCTTTGAGAAGCAGAGCCCTGATTTGTAACATCTGATGATTTCTGTAGTGTAAACACCCCACCAGGGCCGACCTCAAGCCCCTGAGGAAGCACCTGGGTTGGAAGAGCCAGTGGAGGCAGAGGCGGGGGCGGGGNCGGGGCGGGGGGGGGTGCGGGTTTCAGCTAGGCCCCAGCTCCTCGTCTTCCAGGGCTATAATGGGGGTCCCTGATGGCTACTGTTCAGAAGGCCTTTCAGGTCATTGTGGGACATCTGTCATGAGAGGCAGCTTGCAATCATGGCCCAAAAAGAGGGGACATGGGTTTGGTCCACCCGCTGCTCACGTCCCAAGTAAGGATGCCCCCCACAGCCATTTTATGAGAGCAAATCAGACCTGGGATGGGGGTCCATGCAAGTGGGGGTCGGCGGTGGGCTTCCTGTGTGATGCAGCTAACCCTTTGTTCCTCTTGCCCCATCTCTCCCACCCTGCCCGCTTGGCGTCTCTCACCAGAGAGTTCTCCAAAGAGCGAGAGAAAGCCAAGGCCCGGGGCGACTTCCAGAAGCTGCGAGAGAAGCAGCAGCTGGAGGAGGACCTGAAGGGCTACCTGGACTGGATCACGCAGGCTGAGGACATCGACCCTGAGAATGAGGACGAGGGCCTGGATGAGGAGAAACCCCGAAACAGTGAGCGGCCTCCTGCAAGGGGCTGGGGGCTGGGCTTGGGAGGGGGTGCTCGGGGAGCAGAGGCTGCCCACCCCTGCCTCATGGATGCATGCTTCTCGGCTCTCAGAAGTCAGTCCCACGTGTGCAGCAGAGCCTCCCAGTCCTGCTGGAGCCTCTGGTCCGGAGACGCTTTGCTCAGTGGGGTTCTTTGTTTTCAATCCAACGTCCTCCTCCCAGCCCGGCTCCCTGGGCGGAGGGGTGGGCATCCTGCTCTGGGCTTGTTCAAAAGGGACTATGTCCACCTCCACCACCTGGAAAGCACGCCCCTGTCCCTTTCCAAGCACTGCTGTGCTCTCTCAGGGAAAAAAGCCAAAGATTTCTCTCGAGGTGGTTCGATTCAAAGCTCCAGGGAGGTACTAAACAGCAAGGTTGAGGAAACCCTGAGGGCTTTGGCAGAACAACGTCAGGTTTTAGAAATGGAGCCCAGTCCCTCTCTCTGGGGTTTCCCATGGTGGCTTATTGGCCAGGCTTTTGCTGGGATGGTAATGAGAGTGATGGATGGTATTGACTCACAAGTGTTGAGGAGATAATGAATCGTGGAAATTCAGGCTCATGGGACACATCCAGTGGTTCTGAAATGTGGGACCTGGACCGGCAGCACCAGCATCACTGGGGGACTTGCTGGAAATGCAAGTCTCTGATGCCTCCTCAGATCTGGTGGCTCCAGGGTGGGGCTCTGTGCTCTGTTCAGCCCCCAGTACCAGGGTTGTGGGGCGAACATGGCCCTAACTGCCTTGTGTCTCCTCTGACCTCCATCTCTCTGACCCCGACCACGCTTTCCTCCTGTGGGTGTCCTTCCCTCATGTTTCACACATTTGAATAAGGTCGTTTCTGGCCAAGGAATCCGTAAGGTTAAACAGCTTGCTGCGTGGGTCAGGCAGGTAAGGGCGGGGAACCAAAGGGGCTTGGAGGCCAAGAGAGAGAAGGGAGACCCGCTGGGCTCCGGGGACCGATGGGGAGGCAGGGTGTCCGTCACTGCATCCTTACGAAGGCCAGGAAGGCACAGGACGCGTGTGTGCACGTGTCTCCTGACACGGTGTGTGGATACCCTGGCCATGTGCCTGGGCGTGCATTGTGCTGGTTGCACTCACACTTCCCGTTGGTTCCCAGCTGTTCCTGCTCGTTGGTGCCTGAGCTCGGTGGCAATCCAGGAGGAGGTGTGGGTGGAAGGAGAGGGCAGAGGGCACGGCTGTGAGCAGAGAGCGGCCCGCCTCCCCTCACCTCAGACCTAGGTGGAACACATCCTCCAACGATGCCCTTTCTGGTGACTGCTCAGGGGACAGACGCAGAAGTAGAACATGCCCTGCCAGGGGCTGGTAACAGCGTGATTCAACAACCCAAGGAGGGCTTCACGTTCTGCTAGGAGTTCAGCAGGCTGGAAGACAAGGCCTGGGATGGATTAGAACAGGCAGCGGCGATGTGGCCAAGGGTCTTCCTGGGAAGATGCCCAGCAGAGTCTTGCTGACGGATCGTGGACAATGGTGGTCCATGGTGCCGAGCGATGTGTGAATGAGTGAGCTGGCCTGGGAGCTGAGGGCACCCCTGCCGCCAAGCACAGGAGTCGGCTCTGGACCCCAGTCTGCTCCCTGGTCAGGGCAGTGCTCCGTTCTCGATGGATGGCGGAAACGGGTTTCTTGCATGTTCACAGGGACATGTGTGTCCGCGGCCCACCCAGCACTGTGTGGCCGTCCACAGAGACGCGGTGATCCCCTCTCTTCCAAGGACGGGTATGCTGCTCCCTGTCCTGTCCAGATGGGGGAGGCTCTGCTGCTGGAGCAGATCGAGTGCACAAGCCCCCCACCCCCATTTCCGACCGAGCTTTGGGGAGCACACGATGAACTGCCTACCCTTGTGGACAGAGTCTCTCTCAGGACCCTCTTGAGCCCAAATACAGATGAGCTAGCCTGGAAGCTGCTGCCCTCCCCCAGGCTCTTTCCTCGGGGCCTGGGTCTGCTTCTGTCTTCAGCCTTGTCCCAGGAGGAGGACAGTACAGGGCCTGCCTGCTTCCATTGTGGAGATGGTTGTGGGGCAGTCTGGGGGTGGGGGCGCCAGGGAATGAGCATCTTCAAAAGCAAGCCAAAGGGTGAAATAAAAACACGTGAAGAACTGAACGCGAGATGCTTGGGGGTGGAGCCAGAAGGTTCATCCAGAGGTGTGGGCTTCAGGAAAGTCCGTTCAAGAGCAGAGCGGACGAAACTGAGTTGTTAAGGAGCTGCAGAAAAGGCAGGAGCATGCCCAGAAACTGTATTCTGATCTTCAGAGCGTCGTAGTTTGCCCTTTGAAGCAAATACAAGGGGAGAGACGCTGCTACATGTTTCCATCAAAGTAGCTGAAGTTTGCCTTTGAAATTGCTGAAAGATTACAGTACAGTGTATCTGCCAGTTCTCTTCAGCTCGAAGACTAAGTAGTCTTTTTGGAAAAAGGGTAAAAGATGTTGTCACTCTTGACCGGTGGCTCTGGCCACTTCTGCCTTCGCCCCAGCCAGGAACCCCAGTGGCACTTAGGAGACGCCAGGCGTCCAGCAATGGTGATACAGCCATGACCCCAGCCAGGAAACTGCTCATGACACGTCACTGCACGGTAACTGAGCACACCCACAAGGAGCCCAGGGATACATTTGTGGAGGAAAAGCTGCAGACACCACCAAGGTCATAGAAAGAGCAGGGTTAGGGAAGGGAACAGAGAGAAAGTGCATTGTTTGAGGTGTTTCTCTAAGTAATCAGAGTCAATAAGGTGGCCAGTAAATTATATAAAAAATGCATTACAATATTCTGAGTTCATTCATCCTCCCTCCCGCCAATCCATCCATCTCCCGATTAAAGGTCCACTCTGAGCCACACGCTGGAGAAGGCAATGGCAACCCACTCCAGTACTCTTGCCTGGAAAATCCCATGGGCAGAGGAGCCTGGTAGGCTGCAGTCCATGGGGTCACAAAGAGTCAGACACGACTGAGCGACATCACTTTCACTTTTCAGTTTCATGCATTGGAGAAGGAAGTGGCAACCCACTCCAGTGTTCTTGCCTGGAGAATCCCAAGGATGGGGGATCCTGGTAGGCTGCCGTCCATGGGGTCGCAAAGAGTCAGACATGACTGAAGTGACTCAGCAGCAGCAGCTGCTGCTGCGCCACATGCTGCTTCAGGCCCTGGGGACACAGCCCTCAGGGAACAGGAATCCTTCTTTCTTTCTTTCTCCTCCTCAAGATCAAAAATGCATGGATTAATTATTTGTGCATGTGGGAATCTCTCTTTCACGCTGTTCAGACCATTTAAATGCAGCCCCAGACCTCGAAGACAGACATTTGTGCAATGAGTGTGGAAAAGACAGACAGACCGTGGGACCGAACGACTGAGTTTCCACACAGACAAGCAGATTTAATATGTATTCCGTGTATTCAGCTCTGCTCCCAGGAGCCCCTTTGCAGTCCCCGTGCAGCAGCAGAGCCACGTGGCTTCCACCCGCCCTGCCAAGTCTGGATTGTGTATTGTTGAAACACAGAGATTGGAGGGCTTCCAAGAGCAGAGGCTGCCCTCAGAAGGGCCCAGTGGGGCTCAAAAGCAGGGATCTGAACATCACCGGTCCACACTGTACATGTGTCCAAGGCACAGGCATCATTATTTGAGCTTTTTTCACATTTCGATGAATGCAAATTGTGTGTTCCTTGGACGTACTCATTCTCACAGCTGCCACACACCTGGAATGCTGAGACAGAGTTCTGGTCAGACGGCCAGAGGGACAGTAGCGAAGGTTTTTCTCCTCGACTCCCTTCTTACTCTGGCCCCTCAGTGACCGTGTTAGAAGCCGTCCTAACCCTACACCCCACGGGGAGAGCAGACACCTCTCCACCCCGTCGCCTTTAGCTCGTTCTAGATGGTGATGGACAGGGAGGCCTGGCCTGCTGCAATTCATGGGGTCGCAAGGAGTCGGACACGACTGAGCGACTGAACTGAACTGAACACTGCCTTGGGGTTGTGGGGGAATGGTTCACCCGGCTGGTGAGACAAGGCGTCAGGCACAAACTGAGCCGCACGGTGAGCACCAGCATCCGATCCAGGCTGCTGGAAACGACTCCACTGGGTGGGTCCTGGGGGCCCATGTCATTCATCTGCAGAACCACGCTCGGGAATCTGGTCAGAACAAGGACACAGGCAGGGGTTTCTCCGAGGGCAGTCTGGCTGCTCTGCTCTCAGGCCCAGTCTGGGATCAGTGGAGGGGCCCCCGGGGGCCCCGTCGAGTGTACGGCCCCAAGAGGACAGTGTTCCGTGAAGGTCATTAAGGGAGGCGGGGGACAGTAGACTGTCCTGTTTCCAACGACATCCCAGGTGGTAGCAGGACAAGAAAGAAAGCCACTTACTGAGATTCATAAAAGTATACATCCTTTGTAATTTAGATGTGATTCATGTGAGTTCATCCAACTGACTGAACTCACTCCCAACAAAGAGGTCTGCAGGGGACTTTTGCTGGACAGGGCTTTGATGAAAGGTTTATCCTCTCAAAAGATACGCATTTCAGTTTTCATAAGGTTCTTCAGTGTTAGGGGTTTTTAACGAAAAATAAGGATATTAAGATATTTTT
>SJYX01020176.1:107543-156130 GCA_006410675.1 Oreotragus oreotragus
TGCATTGGAGAAGGAAGTGGCAACCCACTCCAGTGTTCTTGCCTGGAGAATCCCAAGGATGGGGGATCCTGGTAGGCTGCCGTCCATGGGGTCGCAAAGAGTCAGACATGACTGAAGTGACTCAGCAGCAGCAGCTGCTGCTGCGCCACATGCTGCTTCAGGCCCTGGGGACACAGCCCTCAGGGAACAGGAATCCTTCTTTCTTTCTTTCTCCTCCTCAAGATCAAAAATGCATGGATTAATTATTTGTGCATGTGGGAATCTCTCACGCTGTTCAGACCATTTAAATGCAGCCCCAGACCTCGAAGACAGACATTTGTGCAATGAGTGTGGAAAAGACAGACAGACCGTGGGACCGAACGACTGAGTTTCCACACAGACAAGCAGATTTAATATGTATTCCATGTATTCAGCTCTGCTCCCAGGAGCCCCTTTGCAGTCCCCGTGCAGCAGCAGAGCCACGTGGCTTCCACCCGCCCTGCCAAGTCTGGATTGTGTATTGTTGAAACACAGAGATTGGAGGGCTTCCAAGAGCAGAGGCTGCCCTCAGAAGGGCCCAGTGGGGCTCAAAAGCAGGGATCTGAACATCACCGGTCCACACTGTACACGTGTCCAAGGCACAGGCATCATTATTTGAGCTTTTTTCACATTTCGATGAATGCAAATTGTGTGTTCCTTGGACGTACTCATTCTCACAGCTGCCACACACCTGGAATGCTGAGACAGAGTTCTGGTCAGACGGCCAGAGGGACAGTAGCGAAGGTTTTTCTCCTCGACTCCCTTCTTACTCTGGCCCCTCAGTGACCGTGTTAGAAGCCGTCCTAACCCTACACCCCACGGGGAGAGCAGACACCTCTCCACCCCGTCGCCTTTAGCTCGTTCTAGATGGTGATGGACAGGGAGGCCTGGCCTGCTGCAATTCATGGGGTCGCAAGGAGTCGGACACGACTGAGCGACTGAACTGAACTGAACACTGCCTTGGGGTTGTGGGGGAATGGTTCACCCGGCTGGTGAGACAAGGCGTCAGGCACAAACTGAGCCGCACGGTGAGCACCAGCATCCGATCCAGGCTGCTGGAAACGACTCCACTGGGTGGGTCCTGGGGGCCCATGTCATTCATCTGCAGAACCACACTCGGGAATCTGGTCAGAACAAGGACACAGGCAGGGGTTTCTCCGAGGGCAGTCTGGCTGCTCTGCTCTCAGGCCCAGTCTGGGATCAGTGGAGGGGCCCCCGGGGGCCCCGTCGAGTGTACGGCCCCAAGAGGACAGTGTTCCGTGAAGGTCATTAAGGGAGGCGGGGGACAGTAGACTGTCCTGTTTCCAACGACATCCCGGGTGGTAGCAGGACAAGAAAGAAAGCCACTTACTGAGATTCATAAAAGTATACATCCTTTGTAATTTAGATGTGATTCATGTGAGTTCATCCAACTGACTGAACTCACTCCCAACAAAGAGGTCTGCAGGGGACTTTTGCTGGACAGGGCTTTGATGAAAGGTTTATCCTCTCAAAAGATACGCATTTCAGTTTTCATAAGGTTCTTCAGTGTTAGGGGTTTTTAACGAAAAATAAGGATATTAAGATATTTTTAAATATCTAGTCACAGGAGTCATTGATGGTCACTAAACTCATATTCTAAAACTGACTTGCTAAGCATAATGTTGGTTTTGACACACAGACCCAAAGTCGTGCTCAGGGGGCTTCAGAATGTGCCTGGTACAGGCACACAAACCCCCCGAGGTTAGAGATCAAGAGAAAACAAAAACACAGGCCAGAAGCTGGTAAGCAATGATTCCAGCTGCACCGAAACTTGTCTGTGCCTCTACTCGGGGATGAGATAATAGATCTGGTCTCAACAGCTGGCTGATGAGGTGAAAAGCCCTAAATATATGCTTGACAGGCCAGTTTTAAGGGGGAAAGCCTTTGTTTACCTTCTGAATTCCAAGCTTCGAATCAGCCAGTCCACTCTTACATCTCGTGTCAGTGACTCATGAGATAGGATAATGATATCCAGCATCAGGTCATTCACTGTGTCAACAAAATTCTCTGAAAATAACAGCATGTACACACACACACACACACACCCCAGGGGTACACACACACACCAGGCGCATGGATATGCACACACATCCCCACACCATATACACAAGCAAGAAGAAACTGAGGACCCTTTCTCAACAGGAACATTCAGAATTATGGTTTTGTTGTATTTGCTGATATTCAACACTTGCTCCAGCTACGACGAGAAGCTTGGTGGGTCACTTGCTGTGCCCTAACAGACACAGAAAGATCGGGCTTCCACCTGGGAACAGGGGCACATCTTGGTGTGGCCAGCAGCAAGGGTCCTGGCCCTCTTGCCCTCGGCTCCCTCCGCCATTCTGCAGTGATTGGGCAGCTGATCTGGTCAGTCACTGACCGTCAGGCGGGGTATCTGAGGTTTTTGCCAAGAGGGCACCAGGCTTCAGTTAGACTTGTAAAGCTTCTTCTTGAGCCCCTTAGGTGGTATAAAACCATTTCCATTCGTTGTAGCTTCCACTAATCCCTTACTGGATGGATTCTATCTGTTTATTACGTCGTCCCTTGATTAGATCAAAAACGTGAACACAGCCGGCCCTCACCCGACTGGAGGCTGGAGCTTACGGTCTGCACGGTGCGGCAGTGTGTTGTACACTGAACAGGAATTGAGAACCACAGTTCTCCAGGCTCCCAGGCCCTGCCCACTGGCCGATGGGCAGTTCTCCCCTCTCGGTTTCCTTGTCTGCAAAAGGGGAGAGTCAGACCAGACAGCTGCTAAGACCCGTTCCAGGATCGGGTATGGTTTCTGTGGTTCGAAGCTGACACGTGTCAGCTGTAGCCCTGGGAGTTTAGACAAACCTCCAGTCCATCAGACGCCAGAGGACCTCAGTTGATTTCAGACTCCTGGAACTTGCTCTGGGTCTCCCGTAGGAGCCCCCTGAACCCTGGAAGCAAGCTGATTCTTCCAAAGACCTTCCTGGAGCCTGGTATCCTCTGTCTCCCCTCACCTGGAGAGCCCAGCTCCACCATCTTCCTTAGGAACTGCCCGCTCTGAGCCCTCCTCGGGTGCCCCTCCCCTTCCACCCTTCCCTTTCCTCTCCTTACCTGCCCTTTTTGACCCCAGATGCCTGCTCCATGCCTGCCTGGCGACACTGAAGTACATGACCTGTTGTGCCTGTTTATCCATCTTCCCCCCTGCTGGGCTGTGCAACTGGAGGGAAAGGGGAGGTTCACATCCCCAGAATTGTCACAGAGCCTGGTGGATCAACCAGCAGTGAATATGGAAAAGGGGTGGGAGGCCTGGGAATCTGTGAAAGTCCACCACTGGGAACAGGTGACCCGGACCCGCCTTGTCACTATGTCAGGCTAAAACCAGACATGACCGGATATCTGGCCCCGCAGAGGCCACGGAATGAATCAGACACACCAATTAATTTGTCATCTTCCGTGTCTTGTCTGTCAACACTGCTGTCTGACTTCTGCTAGAGAACAGACTACTCCTCGATGTTTTTCTTCATGTTCCAACCGCTTCTCCCCTTTCTTCTTCAAATACATTCAGAGAAGTGCCAGAAATATCTTGATTTTATTTCTCTCTCAGCGAGGCCAGCTAGCTGTCTACACAGGCAGTTGAGAAAGGGTTAAGAGAGGACCCAGAGCAAGTTCCCAGCTCTTTCTTTAGGACTGGAAAGCTGAATACATTTAAGGCTTGAAAAGGTCAACTCCCTTCCAAGGGGCAGAGGTTTGATTTCATCCATCGTGTGGTCGTGGGCATAACGCTCATTTCATTCACTGGTAGAGATGGAGATTTATGGACTAAATGTTATCACAAGCAGAGACTTAATGAGATCTCAGCTGCGTCTCCTGGGCGGAGTGGAAAGCAGCCATTTTGGTAATAAATAGAGAACGGCTTCTAATTTGTAAATTCCTCTTTCTGTTGCTAAGTCTAATCAGATCAGTGAAACTGGAGGGAATTGTTGACGACCCAAGATGATTTTCCATGCCTTAATCTGTCCAGGAAGCATTACTTCTAATGGAAGCAGCTTGCTTCTCTGGCAGCGGTAGGGGATGACATTTCTCATTAGACTAACTCAATTGTTGCCTATTAAAAAATATGTTTAGTCCCAAATCTATTTAAAAGCAAACTGGAACCAAGGCCCCGTATCACTCTGCTACTAGTCTCCCTGCTTCATAGAAGCAGAAATTCTTTCCGAATGAGCTGCAGACCTCTCTCTGTAGCAGGACCATCCTGAAGGGTCCACGGCCTGTGTGATGTCATCCTGACCCAACAGAAGTGTCCAGAGCAGGGCAGTCCATCAGGCAGTCAGGTGTGCTCACAGCATCTCTGGCATGGCAGAGAGCAGGTTGGGAGANTGAGCTGCAGACCTCTCTCTGTAGCAGGACCATCCTGAAGGGTCCACGGCCTGTGTGATGTCATCCTGACCCAACAGAAGTGTCCAGAGCAGGGCAGTCCATCAGGCAGTCAGGTGTGCTCACAGCATCTCTGGCATGGCAGAGAGCAGGTTGGGAGAGTAGAACCCAGTCTCTGGCAGACCCTGCAGCTGAAGGTTAAAAAGGAGAATTAAGGGGGCACCAAAGGGGAAGAGCAAAGCTCTTTTCTTGAGTCCTGCTTGAATTCTTTTTTTTTTTTTTTCCCATGCGTGTAATAACAGTTCAAGGATTTTACAAAGTGTCCTCTCACAAGCTGTTAAGCATTTCCAGGGCAGAGACCCTGTCAGAGTAGGTGACTGTTCTTGCACAGTAGGGATATCATGAATATTCATGAAAGTCTGACCACCTTGACAACCAGGGCCCCAAAGGGAACGTGGTGTCTGCAGCCCTCCTAGGGGAGCGGCTGAGAACACGTCCACCATCACCAACCAGTCCTCAGACTCCAGGTGACCGTTCAGATCACAGCAGCTGGTCCTGAGGTCCTTCTCTTGGGCCTGCATTTTTGCCTTTTCATCCCCAATAAGTCCATCTGGTGTCTGGGCAATATGCGCACACAGAGAAGTATTACTCTAACCCATGTTACCTTTAACCCTCACTTAACCCTCCAAGATCTGTACTATGGTCTCTCTCTTTTTTTTTTAATTTGATTGCTTGATTTTTGGCCGTGCTGGGTCTTCGTTGCTCTGCGGGCTTTTCTCTCGTTGCAGCAAGTGAGGGCTGCTCTTCATTGCAGTGCACCAGCTTCGTGCTGCGGAGGCTTCCCTTGTTGCAAGGCGTGGGCTCTAGGGCACGTGGGCTTCAGCAGTTGTGGCACACGGGCTCAATAGTTATGCTGCACAGGCTTAGTTGCTCCTTGGTGCGTGGGGTCTTCCCAAACCGGGGCTCAAACCCTTGCCTCCTGCACTGGCAGGCAGATTCTTTACCACTGAGCCACCAGGAAAGCCCCAGATTGTCTTGGGTTTTTTTTTCAGATGAGAAAACTGAGGTTCAGATCATTTTCCCGAGAGGATCATTTGGGGCAGCCCCAGAAATGGATGTCGCAAGTTTGGAGACAGAAACTATGTCCCCTAACCACCTTATCTACACTAAACCATCCCAAGGTCTGCACAGAATGTGGGCTCAGCCCTTCCCTGACCCTGAACTTGACCTCTGGCAGCCCCCGTGGATGTGGTCCTGACTGGGCCTGACCATGCAAGAGGGGACCGAGGCCTCCGGTCGAGAGCGCATTCTAGAGCAGGTTCTGGAGCAGTCTTGCTGAGNACTAAACCATCCCAAGGTCTGCACAGAATGTGGGCTCAGCCCTTCCCTGACCCTGAACTTGACCTCTGGCAGCCCCCGTGGATGTGGTCCTGACTGGGCCTGACCATGCAAGAGGGGACCGAGGCCTCCGGTCGAGAGCGCATTCTAGAGCAGGTTCTGGAGCAGTCTTGCTGAGAAAGATGTGGATGATTAAAACATCGAGAGGACCAGGATGCAGAAGAACCTGACAAGCACCAGCAGGGCGAGCCACATGATCAATTAAAGCGGAGGACGTGGTGGGGGAGGGGGTGGCTGATGGATGCGCTGACCGCTGCCCGCAGATTCATTCAGGGAGTTATGGGGCTTGAGGCACCATGGGTTTGGGAGCTAAAGTGACTCACTTCCCGTAAACGCCTGCAGTTTAAGGCTGAAATCTGCTCTCCTGCTGAGGGGGAGGCAAGGCTGAAGCCTCATGAAGCTGCCGTGCTCTTGTCAGGACAGCCCCATCGTGGGTGCCCATGGCCTTCAGGATTTTGCTGGACCCCCGTAGGGTCGCCCTGGGGAATCTGACTCAGGCCAAAGTTATCACGAGCAGCAGAAAATAGGGAAGAAGATGGAGACCAAGAAGAAAGAGAGAAAAAGAGAAAGCACACCCTGAGCTCTGCAGGCCCCTGTGGGCAGCACACACAGGGCACAAGTGAGGCCTGAACCTTCAGGAGGGAGCCAGGGCAAGCCTGGGCTTGGCCAGGATGACCGAGGTGGGCTTTTGGCCCCTCTGTGATGTGAGTAAAGGGCAGGCAAGAAAAGGAGGCAGTGCTGGCTGGTGGGAAAAGTGCCAGACCTCCAGCTCTAATTAGCTCTGTGACCTTGGGCGAGTCACCGGCCCTCTCTGCACCTCACTGGTCTCCACTCTCAAAGGAAGGGCTGCTCTGCCCTTCTAGCCCCGCAACACATGTAGGCCTTGGCAGGGAAACCAAGCCACAGAGGAGGGACGTAACAGACCCCAGGTCTCAGAGATCCAAAGTGCAAAGTGCGTGAAAGTCGCTCAGCCATGTCCGACTCTTTGTGGCCCCATGGACTATACAGTCCATGGAATTCTCCAGGCCAGAATACTGGAGTGGGTAGCCTTTCCCTTCTCCAGGGGATCTTCCCAACCCAGGGATTGAACCCAGGTCTCCCACATTTCAGGCTGATTCTTTACCAGCTGAGCCACCAGGGAAGCCCCCAAAGTGCAGAACCAGGGCCCAAACTCAAGCCACTGGCTTCAGGGCCCGGGCTCTGACCCAGCAGCACCCTGGCAGGGTTGCACAGTACCTGACTTCTCCTGGGGCCCCCACCCGTACTCTATGCCCGCCTTCTCCTTCTCCCAGCGACCCTAGCACATCCACAGGCCTCCTCTTCTCTCCTGATCAGGAAAAACTCATCTGATGTACATGAAGGTAGATTTGGCTTGACACAGGCTGGGGTTTAAATCCCGGATCTCACGAGCTGCTCTGCTCACTTTGGATAAGCCACTTCATTCTCTCAGCCTCAGTTTCCTGATCTATGAAGTGGGAGCGTGTAATGGGGCCATGTACTCTCTCATCGAGTTGTTCTGAGGCTTGAGTTAGGTCTGGTGCGTGGCTGGCAGGTAGCAGGTGATGGAAGGCCTAGCTGTTATCATGACCCTGCTGTAGAGCTGTTATGATCCTCGTCTGTCCCAAGAGAATCCAAGGCCCTAAAACGGAAGGATGACATAGTGGACACCATCCAGCTGGGCTGGGGCTGGGCTGGAGAGGGACTGGGGGGACACAGCCATTCTCTGTCCCTCACATGTCACTCCACACGGGTGACCCTCTGCTGAGCCTGGCCTTGGAATCTAGAACATCATCTCCAACCTAAAAGCTGTTTTATGCCTAAAACAGCTGATTCCCAGAGGCATCCTGCACAGAAGAGCCCCCATCACCACCTCTCTCACGCCCAAGGGTGGCAGTCAGCTGTGTCCCTCGGGGGCTGGGGGGGAGGTCCAGCCCCTCCTGTTTGCCCAGCCTCCCCAGGGCCTCGAGGATGCCCAGCACAGCCCCTTCACCCCTCAGGACGGTGGGGCCAGGTGGGAAGAGCAGCGGGTGCCAAGTGCAGCACTCTAGCTGCACGGTCCCCCTGCCCCATCCTAACTGAGGTGGCCGCCGCAGTGGCACCGTGACCGTGGGGAGAGATTTTCTGCTTGAGAGTGCCAGGTGTTTATGGCCTGCTGGGAGCCCAGTGACCTGGTTTTCTCCTCCGGATGGCGGCTGCAGACCAAGGGCGGGCGTTTCGGCCTCCTCCGGTTTATGGCGGTAATAATAATTATTGCGACAGCATGTCGTGCTTACACTGTGCCTTTTTAATAAGGCCACTTTGTTTGGCTTCTTAATATTTAATTCTGTTTTGTATTTACTTTCTGATGGCTTAGAATCAGCCAGGTCTTAACTGCTTCTCGGGAAGCAGCCCTGCAGGGCCCGGGCACTCAGGACGCTGCCAAGGAGGCTCTGGGGGTGGCGTGACCTTCCACCCAGACGGGCCCCACGGCTGGCACCGCTTACCTTCTCTCTCCCCAACCCTTCGCTCTCTTGTCTGCAATCTGCTTTTCCTCTCCTGCCCCGTCTCTTTCTTTGCCTTGGAAGAGACTGTCAGCTCAGCCTCTGATCAATTTATTCTCGTAAGAGACGAAGACCATGAGCCACAGATTATCATGTAACCTAGTTGGAATGGTCCCGTGGCCTGGCCAAGGCTAGGGTAGCGCTGGTGATTCCTAGACCCACAGTGCAATGCCAGGGAGGTTCCCAGGAGCCTGAGCTGGGCAGAGACTGGGAGGAGGCTCCTATACCCTACAGCCTCTGACCATGAGTAGCCATAGGCTGGACCTCCCCAGCTGCAGAGAAGAAGTGAGGGATAACTCTCAAGTTACTTTTCCTGCAGGAGAAAAGGAAGCCAAATGAAATGTGACATGGTTCCCTCCACCCCAAGAGGGTCTTCGGGCAGTAACCACACCCAGGATGTCCGTCCTGTCCTGCCTGGAGCTCAAGCCATGCCCCCAGTGATGCCCTGGCTCCCTGGTGCCTCCCAGGAGGTCAGCCTGCAGGGTCACTGGAGTACAGCTGCCCTGGATGCTGCCTGACAGAGCCAGGAAGGCCCTGGACTCAGGCCAGTGTCCCCTGCTCCACCCACTCTCACCTGGACAGCAAATCTCCCCCCATCAATGGGTTCGCACCGCTCACCCGGCCCGCACCCAGAGGCATGTGGGTCAGGTCCTGACAACAAACGGATTGGACAACCAGGCAGTTTAAGAGGGGGCTCACAATGATGCAGGCACCAGGGGTGACAGCCCCAAACAGGCTCTGCTGGCACCATCCTGTGGGCTGTCTGCAAAGGTCAGCCTCCCAGGTCCTGGGTGGAGGAGCAGCTGAAGGACGAACCCTAAGACACCAGCCCAGGGGAGCAGCCCTGAAACCTCCAAAGACACCAAATGCCTGCTGTAATTGCACAACCAGTACCATTAAGACCTGCAAAAGAGTCCATGTGTATGTGCTAAATCACTTCAGTCATGTCCAACTCTGTGTGACCCAATGAACTGTAGCCCATCAGACTCCTCTGTCCATGGGATTCTCCAGACAAGAATACTGGAATGGGTTGCCATGTCTTCCTCCAAGGGATCTCCCCAGCCCAGGGATCAAACCCCCGTCTCTTACATTTCCTACCCTGGAGGCAGGTCCTTTACCACTAACTATCACCTGGGAAGTCCCTTAATCCCTTGCCCTTGTCCAGTTCAGTTCAGTCGCTCAGTCATGTCTGACTTTTTGTGACCCCATGGACTGCAGCATGCCAGGCTTCCCTGTCCATCACCAACTCCCAGAGCTTGCTCAAACTCATGTCCATCGAGTCGGTGATGCCATCGAACCTCTGTCATCCTCTTCTCCTCCTGCCTTCAGTTTTTCCCAGCATCAGAGTCTTTTCCAATGAGTCAGTTCTTCGCATCAGGTGGCCAAAGTACTAGAGCTTCAGCTTCAGCATCAGTCCTTCCAGTGAATATTCAGGATGATTTCCTTTAGGATTGACTGGTTTGATCTCCTTGTTATATCCATTCATTTATTTTTTAAATCCCATGTATAAGTGCTAACATATAGTATTTGTCTTTCTCTGATTTATTTCACCAAGTATAGTGTCCTCCAGGTCCATCAAAGTTGTTTTAAGCTTTGTATTGTGAAAATGAATCTATTTGGGATGGACTCCTTTACATCTATTGAAAAGAATCCTGATCCATTTCTTCTCATGATCTAGTCCTCAGGATTCCCACTAACAAGCAGAGATGAGGTGGTCCTGCCTGGGAAGCCCTCTCTTCAAAGTCACCCCCATCTGCTGGTGCAGACGACACTTTTATGGGAGTCCTTCCTTCTCCGCAGGACCCGTGGTCCTGTGTCGTTAGTTCATGTGATCTGGGGTTTGGGTCCTGTTTTGTTAAGTGTTCTTACATGTTTTGGTTTATTGCTTTTTAGCATTTCTTCGGTTTTATTTTCAGAAATGAGCCCGACGTCCTGCGTGGACACCGAGTCCCGTTTCTTTCTTTCCCCACGGCTGACCTGAGCTCTGTCCATGTCTTATTCCTGGTTTTTGACTCTGATGTCTTATCTGTGAAAGGAGGCACCTGGTGTGTCTGCTTGATCGGAAGGAAGGAGAGTTTCTTGGTTGCTTGGTCTAATCGCCCCCAGAAACCCGTGGTGACATCCCCCACACCACATGCGAGTGAACGTGCTGGTGCTCACAGGGCAGGGCAGGAGCTTGCTTCTCCTGGGGTGTGTGTGTGTGTGCATGTGCGTGCAAAGGGAGGGTGGCCTATCCCACCCAAATCCACCACTGTCCCTTCCAGCCTGTAAAGTCAGTGAACATGACAACCCCTGAGAGGGCCTTTCCTTTGAAGATTGCCGGCCAAGGTTAAAGCCACTCTCAGTGCAGCTGTAGACAGTAAGATCTGGCAGCACCAGGTGACTGCACCCCACACTCTGTGATGCCCCAGAGCCTGCCTGGCTGTCGGAATCCCATCTCATCTGGTGTGTAGCCCGGGGGCCATCAAACTGAGCACAGTGCGGGGGCCGAGACCCCTGTGCTCCAGCCCAAGCCGCCGACCACTGTGTGAACCAGCACCCGGCCTCCCCTGGGCCTCACATCCCTGTCCTGTGACGAGAAGACTGGGCGACTCCCTTACAATGACGTCTGGGCTTGTTTCCACCCAAGTTTGTGGAAAAGAACTCAAGGGTGGATACAGGCTTACGGAGTCACGGGCTTCCCAGTTGTGTCTTCGCGTTCTGGGAATGAGTCTCTCTCACCTCCCCTTGACTTCATTCTAAAGGAAAGAAATCAAGGAAAAGCCACATCCAGCAACATCCCCCATCCAACCAGGAGACTTATCCAGATGGCATGCTCTGTTCTGGCGGCAGACCCTTGGATACTGGTCCCTGTTCCACGTCCCCAGATGCCCCACCCCAACCAGCGCGGGTTCTGTGGCCACTGGGGCTCCTGACCTGCCCTGGATGAAGGTGCCGGGCTGCAAGTAGAGCTGAGCCAGGACCAAGGATGTGGCAGCCGTGCTAGATAATAAGAATGGAAAAGATAAGGACGCTGTGTGTGGCGTGTTAGAAGGGTCAGAGAAGCTGGAAAAGGAGAGGAATTCTTTGGGGATATACTTTTATTTGGGATAAAAAATAGTAATAGAAGAGGATGAGATGGGTGGATGGCATCACTGACTCAACAGACATGAGTTTGAGCAAACCTCTAGAGACAGTGAAGGACAGGGAAGCCTGGTGTGTTGCAGTCCACGGGGACGCAAAGAGTTCGACACGACTGAGCGACTGAACAATAATAAAAGAAGTCTCTTCTGAGCCGCTGACCTGGGCGCCAAGCTAGAAGATTCCAGTCACCCTGGAAATCCAGCGCCACCACCTCAGGGGAGCCTGGAGACAGACCGGGCGGGTCGGCCATCGTGGAGGCGGATGGACTGTGTCCTGGGCTGGCCCACTGAGATATTGTGGGGAGGTGGTGTCCCTGCGTGTGTCTTCAGGCCACGCCTCACCTTAGTTTTCTGGGTCCAACATGGAGGCCTCTCGTTCCCACGTATGCAGGGCTGACCTGTGTCCTGAACGCGGCACTGGACGCAGCTGCGCCCCTCAAGCTCTGTTTCAGGCTCTGTCCTGGATGGAATCAACCCAGTGACCAGGACTCAGACCTCAACCCAGTGACCAGGACTCAGGACTCAGAGGGGCAGATCCTCCTCTGATCCATCAAGGAGCCACACCCTTGGCAAAGACACCCTTTCCACAGACAGGCTGGACCCTAAATGTGGGGATGAAGCCCCTTAGAATAGGGGGCTGGAAAGAAATAAGAAAAATAAAATATTGTCGTGAGAGCTTCTTTTTATATGGAGGAATGGATGCAAAAGGGAAAGCAGAAGCAGCTTGTCCCAGGGCACGGAGTTGATGGTGAGGAGGGACGGAGCGGGGCATCCTCGGAGGTCTCCTCCCATCGTCCCACTTGGGGTGTCCCGGGCGGCAGGGTCCACCTTAGACAGGCAGCAGGTGTGTCAGTCGGGGCCTCAGGCCTGCCAGGCACCGCCAGGGCTCCCCTCATGACCGGGCTGCAGACTAATCCCTCTCTCCTTCCCTCCACGACCCTGCAGTGAGCATGCCCACCAGTGAGACCGAGTCTGTCAACACCGAGAACGTGGCTGGAGGGGACATCGAGGGAGAGAGCTGCGGGGCCAGGCTGGCGTGAGTAGGCTCGGGAGTGGGGGCCATGGTCCCGGGAGGGAGTGAGCATGGCCCTGGCTGGGGGCTGCTCTGCACTTCCCAGGAGTTTGACTTTGGATTTTGAGCCCCTTTCCATCTCATCAGGGAAACAGAGTGTGTGTCTCTTTGGGAGTGGGGGCATATATGTGTTGAGGGGGCCCTGAAGCCTGTTTCTTCCCAGCCCCACACCCCATTTCTCCAGATCAGCTTTGTGAGGGTCACTGGGTCCTGCTAAGCACCCTTTCATTTCTGATAAATGTGACCCAGGGGATAGGCAAACTGGCAGAAAAAACACACTGGGAGAGGTGATCTTACTTACGGCTCCGAGTTATCCACCTGGGGAAGGGAGCATGGCTGTCTGTCATGCAGACTCAGCTATGAAAGTTCACCGATGCCAGCCAGGCAAGTGGCCACCTCCCCGAACACGAGCCCCAGCCCCCGGCTTCCTGAGCAGACTTGGGTCCGGGGCTGGGACAGCACACATGGACGGTCACCATCACCTCTAAGCTCTGTCCTAAAAATGGATACCAACAGGCCGTAAGAGATGTCCCCCAGCAAGAAATGAAAGGAAAATGGCTTAACTGCTAAAAATAAGCACACTGCTGGGTTCCATTCCCAGAGTCTCAAAAAGCAGAGTCCACAAACTGTAAGCTGGGTTCCATCCGGGGTCAGGCTGACCCTGAGGGTGGTGCCTCCTGCATCTGCCAGGCTGCACTTTTGGAAGTGGGAGCGGCTTGCCCTTGTTCCCAGGGATGTAAGACTCACCCCGGAAACTAAAAGGAACAGCAGGGGGAGGGCTTGGAGGAGGACCAGCCCCACATCGGCTGAGTCTCTAAGTCACTCCGTCGCAGGAACAGCATCCTTGTTGACACCTGCCCCTGAAATGTTGACCTCTGCCCAGCCCTTGCGAGGTGGTCCCCTTGTGGGTGCCTCTCATCTGAGCCGGGCCAGCCTTTGAGCAAGTAGGGAGCAGGAACAGATGATTTCCAGGGTACACGGGCCTTGCCATCACTCCCCCCAACAGCAGCACCAGGGAATCTGTGCTGCTGAGTCCCAGCGATGTGGGGAAGCAGTTATTGTCAAACTGTTGTTAAAATACGGGGCTAATTATGTTCAAAGCAGCAGGGTGAACCCTCCCGTCTTCCCTCCTGTTAGAACCACACAAACAAGCTCTCAGGATTGCGAACATGGGCCTGGCCCGCCATGGTTGAGAAGGTGAATGGCGGGTCCCCAAAGGGACGGAAGGAAGGTGACGAGGACTCTACCCTCTGGATCTGGGCCCAGGTGACAGGCCGGGGGAGACCAGAGCGCTAGCGCCCACAAGCCTGTCCCCACAGATGGGGCTAGCATCTCCAGGACGTGCCATGCAAGCCTCCGGGACTTGGCAGGAATGAACGGCAGTCCCCCTAAACACCCGTGTTTGTGCTCCTACTGCGTGCAGATAAAGTGCCTGGCCCCAGCACCAGGATTATAGTGTGTCCTTCATAAACTGCCATCTTTCCCCAGTGGCTTCGGACAGCCCTGGGAGAAGACCATCAGCGTTCTCAGTGGGGACACGGCTTTAACGCCAGGGGCTGAAGCGAAGTGAGATGAGCAGGGAGAGGCCAGCATTTCTGAAGCTGAGAACACAGTCTGAGTAGCAGGATGAGGGTTTCTGTGTCATGAGAGGCCTGGCTGAAGGTGGTTCCAAGGGGATGGGGCAGACAGAAAGCGGCCACAAGGTGATGTTTTGTGGGGAGAGGGCAGAAAGGCGGGCGGAGGGAATGAGAGGAGGAAGCCATCCGTTGAGTCTGAAGACAGAAAAGATAGGGACACTGAAGTCACCGGCGGGGCTGCAAAGTGTGGGAGCCGGGGTTCCCCTCTGGGGCACACGCTAGAGGCCTCAGTTTAGAAATGAAGGATGCGGCTACATGGCACTGACGCCAAGGCTCCTCACTGGGGCGGAAAGCCGGGGCTGAAGGCAGGGAAGTATTCAGACACTTTTTTTTAGAAGTAAAAGAGCAAGTAAGTGAAACAGATGGAGAGGTGCCAGGAGACCAGACAGCACAGGCCCAGAGGCCACTGAAGGAGGATGTCCAGCCTGAGCTCTTCATTTGTACCCCATCTGGGCAGCATGCCCTCTCGGTGCCAGGCCACGGGGACACAGGCCTGAGACCATGGTGACACCACCCCACCTGGAACTCACAGCCTGGTGTGGAAGTGACACTGGGCGTCACTGTGATTTGGGATAAGCGTTCGGAAGGCAACTTCCGTGGGAGAGTGGCCATGAGAGAAGCAGGCTGCGCTGTGTTAAACTGCAGGCCCCAGCCCGGGTGGCGGGCAAGGTCCACAGATCTGCAAGAAGGAAGAATCAGAAACAAGCTTCCAACTCTGACACCAAGAATGATGTGCACCTCGCCACAGGCATGAGCTCAGGGGTGCTGGACAGCACAGGAGGTAAAGGCTGGAGAGGCCCCGAGAGGAGGCCAAGATCTCAGTGCCAAAGTATTGGAGCTTCAGCTTCAGCATCAGTCCTTCCAATGTATATTCAGGACTGATTTCCTTTAGCATTGACTGGTTGGATCTCCTTGCCGGCCAAGGGACTCTCATGAGTCTTCTCAGCACCAGAGCTCCTGGGGGCTGGGTGGGGGCTAGGTGATGGGGAAGGACCCAGCGGGGGTTGATCAGGCTCTGAGGAAGAGCAGAGGGAAGGGGGCTCTGGCCAGAAATGCAGAGGAGCCAGTCCAGCCCCAGTCTTTGAGGTGAAGCTCTGTGAGGAGGGGGTCTGGGCCCAGCCTCTCTGGCTGTACCAGCTGTGCGCAGAGTCGAGGAGGTCAACTGAGACAAGTGTCACCCATGAAAGACCAGCAGCCCTCTGACTGATGATCAGGCAAACTGGGAGGATTCAGGCAAGGACAGTTCCAAACAGAGCAGCAGGCAGGCATCCAGGACTCCAGACTCTAATACGCTGAGAGGCTAACTGTGGAAGGTGCTCCCAAGAAGTTCAAATATTTGACCAAGAACGACAAATACAAACTGAGTAACTGAGGGAAGCAGAGGGAGTTCTGAGCGTGTCTTGCTTTCTGCCCCCAAGGAGGTGTGTCCTCAAGGCCTGGACAGAGGAGTCATCCGGGCTTCAGGCCCACTCAGTGGGCTGCGTGTGGTCTTAGGTGTGAGTCCTCTGTTCTCCACCTGCCGCTCTTCAGGAGTCCACGTAAAACATGGGATGGGAATCAAGCTCGCAGAGCAAGGACCAGGGGAGCCCAACACCATCTGAACAGGTGGTCCCCAGCAGCTCTGGGGCCTCCAGTGTCTGCAGACTCGCTGGGATTGAGGGCTTGAAGCCCATGAGAAGTAGCAGCCACACGGCCAGAAAAAAGGGTGAGGGGCGGGCGCAGTGCCCACAGGCGCCCCACCCACCTGCCTACCAGCAAGATAACCAGTTCTTCAAACCCAGAGCCAGTGGTCACTGCCCAGGGCTTGGGAACAGCAGAGACCAGATCCCTCTGGCTCCATGAAGCATGCTGACCCTCCTGCATGGGGAGTGTGAGATCTTTGGCTCCCCAAGAGCCGGACTCTCCTTTGTCTCCAGACACCTGCCCTCAAGGACCCCCTTCTTACCTAAGGGGCTCAAGTAATTCGGTGCTTAAAGGGAGCGAGAGCTACGGACCCAGCAAGCCTGTGGAACGATGCTCACGACCCAAGAGCAGCAGTCAGCCTTCAATGTGGCATCTAGTCAGGTCCTGACATGGGACCCTGGGGGAGAGAAAGTCCCATCCATGTCCTCCTCCTCAGTACGTTCCAGAACTCCCAGGAAGGAGCCACAACCAGTGGCCTCACTTACCTGGGGACTCGCCTCCAACAGGAGCCCTGGTCCATACCCTTGCCCAAGTCCAGAGTCACTGCCTTGGGAGACGTGGACACTCTGACCTCAGCTGTCCCCGACAGGGCCCTTCAAGAACTCTCTTTTGCTTATGATCCATCGGCCTGAGAGAAAGCCTTAGAGGGAGAGCATGTGGTCTGCACTGTACAGCCCGCAAGAGGACCCCTGGGATCTCCGGCACTTTGACAGAACAGCCAGGCTGACGGCCACCCACTCCAGCTCGTGTTCACAGTGAGGGGTCAGCTGCACAGCAAGCTAGGCCAGGCTGGAGGAGGGACACCTGACTGACTGCCACCCAGTGCAGCTGGACGGCTTTTGCTTCCCCGTTAAACAGGGGTCCAGCCCTGCCCTTGGGCCATGTGACTAGATCCTGTGCCCCGGCCAGCATCTTCAGTGGGATCAGTTACTAGCTGGCGGTTTGGAGCAGTAAAGCCTCTTGGCTCAGGTTCTCGGGCCCAGGAGATATAATTATCTCACGCACAATGGCTCTGCCACCTGTCACATCTTCTGGTTTCATTTTTTTTTTAATGAAACATAACAAGAGGGGTTGTTTTCTTGCTTCACAGCAGAGTTCACTTTGTGCTGAACTGGGCTGGCTGTCTGTGTTCCCCAACCCGTGACCCGAGCAGCACTTACTCCCCAGACACCTGGGCCGTCCCGACACTCAGCCTTCAACCGACCAGTCTCAACTGCCTGCATGCTCTCTGCCCCAGCCACCCTCCCACAGGCCTCAGGGCCTCCTGGAAGGTTCCTGACCCACCCCCACAGCACAGTGGCCCTCGAGTCAGCCACCTGCACAGCCACCGTGCCACTGCCCACAGGGCCCAGGTCTTCAGGGCCTCACCCCGCCATCAGCATCAGGGGCTGTGCCCGGGAGCCCAGCCGTTTCCTCAGGCCCAGGCTCAGCCCTCAGGCTTCTGTTCCCAGGGCCCTGGGTCTCCGCCGGCCCGCTTCCGCCTGACGCTCAGCTGCCAAAGGCCGGGTCTGCAGCAGGGGCCCCTGTCCTCCACCACAGTCCTCAGAGAGGTCCCAACACTTGGCTGCCCGGCTGATGGGCTGAGGACACAGCGCTGAGCTCTGGGGACCACGTCTCCACTTAGAAGACGCTCGATTCGTGGGTTTGCAGGCTGGGCTGGCCCTGTGTTTCAGCTTCAAACCCTCGAGCATCCGGAGGTGCTGACCGCAGAGCTCTCTCCCTGAAGCGGCTCCTTCCAGCGCCTGCGTGGTCACCCAGGAGCGTCTGAGAATCGAAGCAAACGTGTTCGTGTGCTAACGTCTCCTCTTTCCCTTTCAGCCACCGGATCTCCAAGTCGAAGTTCAGGTGAGTGGGATGCTCCTCTCCTGCTGGGCCCCGGGGGGCGCCCCAGGTGGGGGCCGAGCGAGGGGGCGACTGAGGGGAGGTTCTGGGTCTGGTGACTTAGCGTTCATGGCGGCACCAGCCCGGGAGGTTGTGAGATGAAGTCCAGTCGAGATAAGTGCCACGTGCCGCTCTCTGCCGCTTTTGGCCACGTTTACATGACTTGATGAGGTGAGGGCATGCAGATTCCATCAGCGCTGTCTCAGAGACTTCCGCAGGGCTGTCCTCGCCCCCTCCGCCCCTCCAGCCCCACTGCCTGTGTCTCCCATCTTGTCCCTTACACATCGAGGCTTCTGCGTGGAACCCTTCTCCACCCGAATCATGGTGTCCCGGCCCCCTGCAAAACCTGGGCTCCCATTAAGAAGCTCAACTGTCACCGCATCTCGACACCTTCTATAGACTCCCCTTCCTCCCCACATCACCCCGTTCAGACCTCTGTCACCACCCACCAGGTGGACTCCTGCAACCCCAATTCGCTCCATGGGCTTCCAGACTGTGGTTTGCATGGAGCCAAGCTGAGCGCCTGACTGGCAGCAGGCCGTCCCCCGGTTGTGTCGGATGTGAGGATGGGCATGGGAATTTACTCTCACAAAGCTTGCACTAGCCAGAAAACATCGATTATGTTTTGTAATCGATCTAATCTTACTCTCCCAGCTGCACCTGCCACGTAGCAGGCACACGCATGCGTGCGTGTTAAGTCCCTTCAGTCGTGTCCAAATCTGTGTGAGCCCAGGGACCGTAGCCTGCCAGGCTCCTTTGTCTGTGGGATTCTCCAGGCAGGAATACTGGAGTGGGTTGCCATGCCCTCCTCCAGGGGACCTACCCAGCCCAAGGATTGAACCCGAGTCTCCTGCATTGCAGGCGGATTCTTTACCGTCTGAGCCACCTGGGGAGACCCAGGAAGAGCAGAAACAGCATTAGATTTTAGTCCAGCCGAGCAGAGCAGCCCGAGTCCCTGAGGCTGAATGTTTAGTCCCTCTTCTGCCCTCTGCCCAGCTCCTCTCAGAGTGGACAAGCGGGGTTAGGACTTCAAGATCCCGGAAGTACACAGAGGCTCAGTGAAGACTCTGTTCTCTGGCCCTCAGGCTCTTTGAACCCATGGACGGGCCGCAGGAATCAGGCGCCAGCCCACATTCCTGCCATCCATCACCACCTGCACCTGCCTGGGTAGAGCTCTAGGCTGAAGGCTGGTGCCCCCAGGCACCCACAGACCCCGTGCCCCAGCCAGGAGAGGCATCTCTGGCCCCAGTGTCCCGGCCTCCCTACGACTATCCCGGGGTTTCTAATGCTTGGCTCTGGGTCACTGGTGAGGGACCCTCTCCTCTTCCACCTTCTGTCCCCTGTTCCACTGGGGCTGGAAAACACAGGCTTTGTCTCCTTCCACTTCCTCTCAAGCTGAGACCTCCTTTACATAAAAAGCCTGAAGTCAAGTCTCCCTAAAATAGATCCCTGGTGGCTCAGACGGTAAAGCATCTGCCTGCAATGTGGGAGACCCGGGTTCGATCCCTGGGCCAGGAAGATCCCCTGGAGAAGGAAATGGCAACCCATCCCAGTACTCTTGCCTGGAAAATTCCATGGATGGAGGAGCCTGGTGGGCTACAGTCCATGGGGNGACGGTAAAGCATCTGCCTGCAATGTGGGAGACCCGGGTTCGATCCCTGGGCCAGGAAGATCCCCTGGAGAAGGAAATGGCAACCCATCCCAGTACTCTTGCCTGGAAAATTCCATGGATGGAGGAGCCTGGTGGGCTACAGTCCATGGGGATGCAAACAGTTGGTCACAACTGAGCAATTTCACTTTCACTTTCAAGTCTCCCAGGCCCAGGTCCTGTCACAGGAAAGAGCTTGAGAATGTAGCAAATCATTTCTCCATAATACACAGATCTCACTGCTTCTCCGGCATCTGGAGGAGCAGTGGGTACCTCTCGGGAAAGGACAGATGGACTATCCTGCCCTGGAGGGGTGGCAGGGAGGGATGGATGGGTTGTCCTGCCCCAGAACAGCATTAGGCTTGACACAGACTCAAAGCGAAGTTCTGCTTCAGTCAAAGCTCAGAAAGCACTTTGTGTTCTGACAGTTCCAAAGCCTCCACGCAGGGAGATGGCCCAGGAGACAGAGGGCGTTCTGTGTCCAGTGATCAAGGGTGTGGGCTATGCTCCTGGAGAAGAGGGGACATAGAGGCTCCACACCCCTAGACTCTGCCTGGCTTTGAGACAAGGCTCACCTGCTTGTCCTGGATGGCCCTCGAGGAAGGGCTCCTCCCCCAGCAGCTACGACTCAAGAGGCAGCAGAAATACAGAGAGAAGGCTTTGTGTTCATCCCCGAAGGCTTATTCTCAGTAGATTGACACCATCAGGAAATCCATGTTCAAAAGAGGGTATTGTGGCCAAGGGGCACGGGGCCGCGTAGCTCATGCGTGGCCAAGTGGCTCATGCGTGGCTGAGTCAAGACCCATGCCTGGGACCTGGGCAGCATCCTGTGATGAGGTCCTGCCTAGGGTTCCAAAATGATTTCTTCTTGGCTGTGTCTGGGGTCAGGGGAGGGATCCGCGGCACAGCTACTGAGCAGAAACACAATACCAGCCACTTCCGCCCTTTCTAAAACTCTCCAGCAGCCATGTTAAAAAGAAAAAGGAGCAGGTAAAATTAATCGTAATATATTTTTATTTAAGCCAATGCATCTAAAACATCATTTCAAGATGTAATTAATACTTTAAATTAATGTTATATTAATTTATATTAATTTTTTACTAAATCTTCGAGGTCCAGTGTGCCCTTTACACTGACCGCACGTCCAGTTTGGAATGGCCACATGCACAGTAGCCACACACAGCCAGTGGCTCCCACACCAGACATTGTGACCCTACAGGGTCAGATGGCAGCTGCGTCCTCCACATCTTACAGTCTGATGCTGGCTCTGTTGAGGGAATAGCAAAGCTGGGAATGGACTGAAAATGCCACCGAATCACCGAGGTTGACCCTGAGCAGCCTCTGTGGAGCAGACGCGGGAAAACTCCATCCTCACAGCCTGTCTGTCTGACAGTGGCAACTGAAGTGGAGCAGGAGATGCAGGAGAAACACAGTAACAGAGGGAATGAAGGGGAGCGAATTTCCGCCACTCAGAAGTAACCTCGTACACAGGGGAAAGCCTGTTTTACTCCAGTAGAGAATCTAAAATTTGAGGGTTTTTTTTTTAATATATTCTTGATAGTTTTCTCAGTTTAACAATGACACATAGTGGAATCTGACCTACAAATGGCCTATTCTATTTTCAAGACAAGGATACCAAAATCACAGGATTTTTAAAAGAAATATTAGAGCAGAGGACTTAGGGAAATTCTGGCAAATTAATGGACTTAGAATATTTGGGCAATATTGGAGTATTTTCTTGGTAAGCCAAGTCTCTACTTTGAGGAATTAGTTATAATAAGGAATTTTGTGACATTTGAGGCTCAGAATAGGACTTCAGCAGTTATGGAACAAAATGTTCTGAGGTCTTCTCGGTTTGAAGGGATTAGCCAGGCAATGTGCTGCATTTAGATCTGGGAGACGCGGGGGTCTGAGGTGAACCCCTCAGGGGGTCTGAGGTGAACCCTTTGGGGGGCTGAGGCAAGCCCCTCGGGGTCTGAGGTAAGCCCCTCTGGGTCTGAGGCGAGCCCGTCGGGGTCTGATGTTTGGAAACCTGTCCCATCTTCAGAGAAATGTGCCCCCAAGTTCCCCCTTACCTCTGCCATCCCCTCAGCAACAAGGCACAGGCCCAAATTTGCCCATCCTAATAGCCCATTCTTAGGTTACTTTTGTATAAAATAATTAAATGTAGGCGTTTTCTGGGTTGCTTGTTCTCCACTCTTTTCTCTGGAAAGAGCCCCAAGTGTCCACCGTTTGGTGTCTTCTGTTCTAGATGCTTGTCCAGAATTCTGTGCCAGGCAGATTCTTCCAGGAGCACCACCCGCTCTCCTCCTGGCCCCAGCCCTGGGGTCTTAAGCCTTGTCCACACAGGCAGAGAGCAAGTCTGCGCACAGCTCGTCTCTGCTGCCCCACCTGCCTGCCCACCCAGTGTTCCTGCTGTGGGAGCGTGGGGGGCAGGGAGCTACGGATCCATCACAAAGGGCAGGACTCCGCCCCTCAATCTCAGGACCTTGTGATCTCCATCTCGCTGGAGAGGCAGGAACCACACGTTAAACATACTGACTTACAGGGAAGGGGCATCGTGTCCTCTGTGGAGCCTGGCTGGATGCCCACGACAGGCTGGGAGGCCTTCCCCCGAGGCACCTACTAAGCCCACCCAGCACCTAGCTCCCTTGGGGTCCGTCAACCACGTGAGCTTCCTGTCTGTGTGTTAACTACTGAATACGTAGTACCCGACTGGGATAGATGCTTAACAAATGCCACTTGAGTGTGTAGCCAAGTGACTAACATAGACAGTAAGTGTGTCTAGAGCTCCAAGGCTGGGACACCTAGAAAAGTGCATCCTGGGGAAAGTGGACCCCCATCAAGCCCTGAAGCAAGGGTGGGACCCCAAAAAAGAGGCTTGGTGGGGGGACAACCATGTCAAGCAGAGTTGTCTGGTGGGACCACTGATACACAGGTGAGAAGACATGAGAGAGGATACGTCCAAGCCCACCATGCCCTCTGGGTCTGCGTCCTGAAAGTTCCACGTCTAGAGGAAACTACTTTGCCAGGGAGCAGAGAGGGAATGTGTATAGCAGGTGAATTCCTCCTTGCTTTATCATTTAATCTCTACATTCTCCATGCACATGTAAACACACAAATAAACTTACACGTTCTAATAAACTATTACGTTTATTATACAGTAGGAAGCGTTGCCAGGAAACCAGTTGTCAAGCAAAGCTATATTTTGAAGAGTGGGAGGTGTGTAATTATCTTTAAATACTTTCTCTGGGTAGTAATTACTCCACCCCCACCCCAGCCCAAGCCCACGTGGCTCTCCTGAGTGGCTGTCACGCGAGCACACAATTCCACGGGCGACACCCTGATCGTCAGTCACAGTGGCTACCGGGGATCCACCAGAGCACCTCCAGACCCCCAGGACAGGCCCCCAGCATGTGGCACCTGTGTCCACCAGTCCCAGACTTGGGAACAGAACTTAGTCAAGCTTTCATCAGCATGAGACAGACGTGGAGTTAGTTCCTCCAAACCCCAGAAGAAAGTGGCCACAATTCTATTAGCCTCTGAATCAGTTATGGCTGATTTCTGTAAATGAGATTCTCTATTCAAAACACATTCTTTGCAACTACAATGTAAATTATTGCCCGCTTTAAAAATGCACAAAGTGAGAGTTAAGTTTTATTTGGGTCAAAGTGAGGACTATAGCCTGGGAGACAGCATCTCAGCTAGCTCTGAGAAACTCCTCCAAAGAGGCAGGGGGAAGGTCAGTATATACGTGATTTTGGTGAAGGGGGAGTTCATACAGTCAAGCCCACATTTTTTGCAGGTTTCTGCTAGTCGTCTGTAGGTCACTGCTAGTCATGAGGAGCAGACGTCACCAGGAAGGATTTTAGTGTTTTTCTAGCTATAAGGAGATGTAAGGCGTGGGCTCATAAAACCATCTCCTGAAAATATCTAACTCTCTCACGACCAGTCCTGCCAGCTTTTTCCAGAGCACAGAGGGCGTCATCTCTGCCCTCCACCGAGAGCGCTTTGCAGGGGTGCTGAAGGTCAGCAGCTGCAGCAGCACATGGTTTAACCTTTGCAGAGGTAGATGACAAGTGCCCATGGCAAGGGCCAGTTTGTGTGTCATTCACGCGTGTGTGCTCCGTCATGTCCAACTCTGCGACCCCATGGACTGCAGCCCGCCAAGGGTCCTCTGTGCATGGGATTTCCCCGGCAAGAATACTGGGAAATACTGCCATTTCCTTCTTCAGGGGATCTTCCGACCCAGGGGTCGAACTCATATCTCCCATGTCTCTTGCATTGGCAGGCAGCTTCTTTACCACCGAGCCGCCTTGTCACTATTTAAGATTAGTGTCCTGAAATTGTTTTTCGGGGGGAAAAAAATGTCTCCCAACTTTGTCTACAGTATTACCCACCTCAGTCACAGGAAACAAGCGGAGTCTTGCCCTGGCCAGAGCAGGCACCTCAGCACTGCCGTCCAGTACTCAAAGGCCGACTCCCCCAACTAGCGACCATCCCATTGCCTTGTTCCCCTTCACCCCACCCCCACTCTTCCCTGACAGTCTGTCCAGGGGAACGAAAGGCCCACAGCGCACTTGGGAACCATCATTTTTCTGACCCCTGGGCATTTCTTCTCCATGTGGTGACCCTTCCCCAGTAGCAGCCATCATCCCTGCCAAGGCTTGGTGCTCCCTCCAGGTGGCGTCCCTGCCCCCGAGGTGATGGAGGGCGGGGTCAGGTCAGAACCCTTCCTTCCCTCCCTGCTCTGCAGGCCACAAGCCAGGTTCTCCTGCAGCTCCCGGGCAGCCAGGCCTCCTTAGATGAGCCCCCCTTCCTAGTCTCAGAATGGATTCCAGCAGAGGCATGCATGGCAGCAGGATTTGCCACGGACCGTAGCCACAGAAATAACAGAGTAGAAATACAAAGTCAAGCTCTCCTGAAGGCCGTCTGGGGTGGGTGGAGGTCCTAACAGCAGAGTCTGGGACCTGGAGACCTAGGACATCATGCAGATATGAGTGCAGGTGCCCAGAGCCCCCCTTCTGTCCACAAGTAGGGACTCCATCCTCAGCCGCCAGTGGGTGTTGCTACAGACACGACCTGCAAGTACCTCCAGGCATTCCTCTGCAGGGAGCCCATGCTGGTGACTGGCTCTATGCCTCCCACCCTTTCTGTCTCCCCTGCATCCAAGGCCAGGGTCAAAGGCCTGCTAACCTGCCTCCAAAATCGGTCAGCTCATTGTCCTCTTTGCATGAGTGAAGCTGTGGCCTTCCTCATCTCCCGCCCAGCAGCCGGCTGAGCATCCCATCCCTGAGCTGACCCTTGACTGCATGGCTGTTTCATTGGCTGTTTGGTTTCTAGACCCAGATCCCCTCTCGAGGCAGAGCCCCACAGTCTCCCCTGCACTCCCTTCCCTTCTCTCCTCGCACGGTGTGGGCATTTGTTAAATGTTTGGCCAACAGAATTACCAAATATAGCTGTATATTTTCTCAGTATTGAGGATGAAATTAGGGACAAGCTATAAACCCATCCACCAAAGTTATAAAATGCGAGTGTTTCCTTGTCTATGATTGCCATCTGTGGTTACATAAGAGAACCACCCAGAATCTTAACAAACAGCAATGGTATTTGTGTGTCCCATGTCACTTCAGTCATGTCTGACTCTGCAGCCCCACAAACTGTAGCCCACTGAGCTCCTCTGTCCACGGGATTTCCCAGGCAAGAATACTGGAGTGAGTTGCCCTTTCCTCCTCCAGGGAATCTTCCCGACCCCGGGATCAAACCCAGGCCTCTTGTGTTTTCTGCATTGGTAGGTGGATTCTTTGCCACTAACGCCACCTGGGAAGCCCAACAGTATTTGGGGGGTATTTAAAAATTACTCAGCCCCCAGACAATCAGATTTAACTGGTTTGGAGTTGGAGCCTGGATACTGGTGGGGTTTTGTTATTAAGTTTCCCCATGTGATTCTATGCACAGCCAGGTTTGATGAAAGTCTCTAACCAGAGGCCATGGGAGTGAGCGTCCCGCCACCCGTGAACTGCCTTTCAGGGCTCATGAGTGCCATGAGCTCATGTTAGATATGGGGGGGTCTGCCCATTGTCCTGAACAGAGCCCTCCAGGAAGGCAAGAAGCTCTGTGGCCAACTCTTCCCTCCCCCATGGATGAGGGCAGGGCACCTGGGCTGGGGAGTGGAGGGTGGGTAACACCACTGACTCTGACCCCAACCGGTGTCAGTCCAGGTGCCCAAACTCAAGGACCCTTGGCTTTCCTCTGAAAAGCAGGACAACGCCTGCTCTGCAGAGTTGTTTAAAGACTCAGAGAAGGCATGAGCAGTGCCTGATATGGAAGCTGGCAGACGAGGGGCTCACTCGTGGGAGCCATTACTCATCCTAGTGCTATCGTCACTACTACTCATACTTGCAGCTCTACTTCTAGTGATGCCATTGTTGTGAAAATAGGATACCTCCCTTCAGCCTCAGGCCTGACCCTGCGCGGGGTCACAGAAGACGGGGCCATGGTCCAGAGGAGCAGGACACGCTCCCCCCATCCCCCGCTGAGGCCACACGGCCAGCCACGAGCCGGTGACTGTGGTGGGATGCTCGGCCCTCAGCCCTTAGTGAGGCTGGACCAGCTCAGGGGAGCGAGGTATCCAGTGCAGGACCTGAGCTCACAGCAGCCCCCTCTCGTCCCCCTCCCCTGCCCTTCCAGCCGCTACTGGCGCCGGTGGAATCGGTTCTGCAGGAGGAAGTGCCGCGCGGCTGTGAAGTCCAGCATCTTCTACTGGCTGGTCATCTTCCTGGTTTTCCTCAACACGCTCACCATCGCCTCCGAGCACTACAACCAGCCCCACTGGCTCACGGAAGTCCAAGGTGAGAGGCCGCTGGCCCTCCTGTTACTCAGGCTGATGGGGCTCTCTCCTGGGGGTGGGCAAGGGAAGCAGGGCCAGGGATGAGGGGGCAGTGGGTCACCCCGGCCACACCAGGGCCTGGCAGCTCACCAGCCAGTAAAACAACACCAACTCACTGTCCATAGACGGGACCCACCAGGCCAGCAATGCGGCCCCCTGTCCCGGCGGTCACTGGTCCAGGAGACCACGTCAGGAACACTGGCTTGTTTGGCTCTGCCCCATCCTTCACTGCCCACCCGTCGTCCCCCGTGGATTGCCACGGCCCGGCCTCCAGGTGTGCCGGCCCACACCTGCGAGGGGCAGCAAGCACAAAGCCAGGGAGAGGACAAGGGTGGCCTGAGCCCAGGGACCTGTCCTCCACGGCTGTCAGTCCCACCACCCCTCACTAGGGCACCAACCCGAGGGTCAGGCAGACCCAGCCTGGACCCCGGGGAGTCTCCCGGAACCTGGGCGGGCCCATCTCCTCCCAGTGACGAGGGCAGACAAGGACCCCCCCGGCTCCCGCTCTTGGCTGGTGGGTCTGAGCAGACAGATGGCAGCCCCTCAAACCTCACTTCTTGGGTCTGGAAAATGGATGTGACAGCAGCCAGGCTGCCTGGAGAACCACTGTGGGGTGCGGGGACTCGGCGGGTGAGGGGCCGTGTCGCTGGATAGGAGCTGAGGTTGTAGCTAGACGAGTCACAGAGGGAGGGCCGTGCACGGGACCCAGCGCGGGGTGTGCCTGCAGGGACCCCCACCCTCACCTCCTCTGCCCCGGCCCGTGCGGCCCCTGCAGACACGGCCAACAAGGCGCTGCTGGCCCTGTTCACGGCGGAGATGCTGCTCAAGATGTACAGCCTGGGCCTGCAGGCCTACTTTGTGTCGCTCTTCAACCGCTTCGACTGCTTCATCGTGTGCGGCGGCATCCTGGAGACCATCCTGGTGGAGACCAAGATCATGTCGCCCTTGGGCATCTCCGTGCTGCGCTGCGTGCGCCTCCTGCGGATATTTAAGATCACAAGGTGCGTGCCGCCCTCCTCTCCCCGCCTTGGAAGCTTTTCTTCCAAGGAGCAAGCGTCTTTTAATTTCGAGGATGCAGGCGCCCTCCGCAGTGATTTTGGAGCCCAAGAAAATGAAGTCTGTCACTCTTTGCACTTTTCCCCCATCTATTTGCCATGAAGTGATGGGACCCGATGCCATGATCTTAGTTTTTCGATGTGTAAGGATTCCAACTTCTCTACTTTCTAAACTCCCTTGTCCACCTCCAGAGACAAGACTTAAAGGATTTTTGACTGACTCTGCTTGCTCCTCCTGGGGTTTGCCCAAAGCTATTTTTAATGTGGCATTTCAGGTGGCTTTTAAATAATTCTCAAAACCCCACCTGCTTGGGGCTTTGTCTTTTTTTTTTTTTTTTAATTCCTATAGAAAAGAATTCTTGCTCCCAGGTATTGTCATAGTATCTTAATGTTCATTCTATTTTTATCAACAATTTACCTATTTCTAATCTGAAACTACTGCCAAGAAACCATTTTAAGTCTGTCTTTATCCTCGAGCTTCCCAAAGCCAGTCCACAGGAGTTTTCAGATCCCCAGAAAGTCTATGAACAGAACAATTTCATCATTTAATTAAAAGTTCCTTCGGCAAAGGTCATTGTCTTCCTGTTTTCCAGTCTCCAAACTCTCTGGGGGCTTCTAGAAGACGCCAGAGAGACTAGCTGTGGGGGATCCCATGCCTGCTTCTGAACCTCGTCCCTAATATGTTCCAGAGCCCAGAATGTGCCTAAAATAAGGTCTGGGAGTATGCCTGGTGGTCCCCTGAGATGGGTCAGCCTGGCCCTGCCTCAAACAAGTCTGTTTCGCCCTCTTCTTTGAAAATCTCTCACAGATGCTATTTTTAACAGTGTTTTCTGGACCAGTGATTGTGATTCTCAAACCAAGTCATCCTCCTCAAAGGAGCTCATTAAGGATCTCCCCAAACCTAGAGATTTTAACCAGAAAACCCCCGGGGTGTTCTAAGCCAGGGCTCTGATAACCTCACTTTGAGACACTCTGGCCTGATTTTCTGCAGCCATCCTTTGTCCTCTTTCTCGTCTAAAATTATGAACCTCTGTGTATAACTGGAAATCGTGATCTTTTCTTGGCATTCACTTCTCTAGACTGTAGCCCCAACCCCATTAAGATGGTACTTCTGACAGCTCTCAACTGAGAACACTCGTAATGATGAAGACCTAACATGAATCCAGCCAAGTTTTTAAATTGATTTTTTCCTTCTTCTTCCTTTTTAAAAAATTTATTTATTTTTAATTGAAGGATGATTACTTTATAATATTGTATTTGTTTCTGCCATACATCACCATGAATCAGCCATAGGTATACATATGCCCCCTCCCTCTTGAACCTCCCTCCCAACTCCCACCCCATCCCACCCCTCTAGATTGTTACAGAGTCCGGTTTGAATTCCCTGAGTCATACAGCAACTTCCCGTTGGCTCTCTAATTTTCCATACGGTAACGGAGACGTTTCCATGCTACTCTCTCCGTCCACCCCACCCGCTCCTTCCCCTACTGTGTCCACAAGCCTGTTCTCTGAGTCTGCGTCCCTGTTGCTGCCCTGCGCTGAGGTTCATCAGTGCCATTTGCTAGATTCCGTGAAGGTGACGTCGCTCAGTCGTGTCCGACTCTTTGCGACCCCGTGGACTGTAACCTACTAGGCTTCTCCATCCATGGGATTCTCCAGGCAAGAATACTGGAATGGATTGCCATTTCCTTCTCCAGGGGATCTTCCTGACCCAGGGATCGAACCCGGGTCTCCCGCATTGGAGGCAAACGCTTTAAACTCTGAGCCACCAGATTCCGTATATACGTGTTAATACACAACATTTGTCTCTCTCTTTCTGATTTACTTCACTCTGTGTAATAGGCTCAAGGTTCAACCACCCCATTAGAACTGATTCAAAAGTGTTCCTTTTTAGGGCTTATATCCACTGTGTGCATATGTACCGCAGCCTCTTTATCCATTCATCTGTTGATGGACATCTAGGTTGCCTCCATGTCCTAACTATTGTAAATAGACCTGCAATGAACATTGGGGTGCGTGTGTCTTTTTCAGTTTTGATTTCCTCAGCGTATACACCTAGCAGTGGGGTTGCTGGGTCATATGGTAGTTTTATTCTGAAGGAATAACTTTTTTTAAGGAATCTCCACACTGTCTTCCATAGTGGCCATATCAATTTACATTCCCGCAGACAGTCCAAGAGGGTTCCCTTTTCTCCATACCCTCTCCAGCGTTACTGTTTGTGGATGTTTTTGGCGACGGCCATTCTGACTGGTATAAAGTGATATCTCGTTGTAGCTTTGATTTGCATTCCTCTAATAATGAGCGATGTTGCTCATCTTTTCTCATATTTGTCAGTCATCTGTAAGTCTTCTTTGGAGAAATGCCCGTTTAGGCCTTTTGCCCACTTTTTGATTAGTTTGTTTGTTTTTCTGGTATGAGTTGTATGAGCTGCTTATATATTTTGGAAATCAACCCTTTGTCAGTTGTTTCATTTGCTATTATTTTCTCCCATTCTGAGGGTTGTCTTTTCACCTGCATCATCTTTGAGTGAATGACCAGGACTTCCAGCCACGGGAGGTTTGCTGTCCTTTCTCCTGCTTCGGGGCTCTATGGGATTCTAAGTGTTGCATGGTTTTAATATCTAGTTTGTCTGCAGTTTGTCAGCCTGACATTCGCTCTGTGGGGAGAAAGAGGAGCTCTGGTCTGATTAGATCTGGATGCGATTCCAGTTTACTAATTGCATCTCATTTTTTAAACAATTGGTCTTTAAGTGCACCACCGTCCCTCCAGCCATTGCCATTTTCCCTTTGAAGCCCTAAATCCTTTCCTTGCTCCTGCAACTCCCTTCCCAGGCCCTGAGAAGTGAGACCAAGCTGACTCAGCATAGACATCCCCACTGGTGAATCCTGACCACAGGGGCCCCACAGCCCAAAGCGCAAACCCTCCAGTCTCTGAGCGTCTCGGTGTCCCTGTCAGTCGGGCCGAGCCACAGATTGCCCTCCCCCTGCCATCTCCCAGCCCCGACTCTTCCCAGGGACCCAGGGAGGTTCTGCGCTCATTGAGGGCCCCTGTTATAAAGGTGACTTTGACATCCACCCACTTCCCAGGCTGGGGGCCCACAAGCCGGCCATCAGTGGGGAAGGTGCTGGTTTTCTGGGATTAAGGAGACAGGTGAGGATGACGCTCTGCTCCCTGCCTCACCCCAACACGACCACAGGGCCAGCCAGGGGACTCTGAGAGGCTCAGGGAGCACCTCCCCAGTCCCGTGGTCCAGGCAGGCTGCCCTGCCAGCGTGACCAGGCCGCAGGCCCATGCGGGTCTGGTCCCTGCATGACCGGGGCCTCTGAAGCAAACGGGAAAGACCAGGCCTTTGAGCTTGTTATCCAGCTGGGTTTGACTCTAGAGTCTCGGCCCCCAGGTGAGTGCGGGATAGGGACCAGGAGGAACTAAATAAAGCAGCAGTTTCCACCCCAGGCCCAGGCCATCCCAGACCCTGACTGCCATGCTATGGAGTCCTATCTGGCGCCTCCTGGCCCAGCAAATGCCGGGTTCAGCCTCAGCATCCTTCCTGGCTCTGGTGAGTCTTAGAACCAGGGTTTGACCCCTGCTGAGTTGGTCCTTGGGCACCACATCCCCAGGACTCTATTTTATAACTGGAGGTTTCTCCCTTTTGACCCCCTCTCCCAATTCACCCACCTCCCCTCACACATGTCTGGGAATCAAGGTCTGTTCTCCTGACAAGTACTAGTGTGACACGTGGTCTGGCCTTGGAAGGTCAGGAGCCTCAGACCTTAAGTTATGGAGGAATCCATGGGGAGACGTCAGGGCCATGAACACCTGCTCCCTCGGTGATGGTCTTACCTGAATCACTGATTAGCTTACTCACTCGTTCATTCATTCTTTCCTGTTGTCCT
This sequence comes from Oreotragus oreotragus, assembly GCA_006410675.1. Classification (NCBI taxonomy): domain Eukaryota; kingdom Metazoa; phylum Chordata; class Mammalia; order Artiodactyla; family Bovidae; genus Oreotragus; species Oreotragus oreotragus. The sequence goes on from SJYX01020176.1 coordinate 138,745, forward strand.
TTCTGCTTCCTTTAACGTCAGCGGATCAGATTTTTTTGTGTACTGTGACTTATTCCTGTCTTAAGAGCACCAGCTGTGATACTTTTGTGGCTCCTCACCTGGGCCTCAGGGTGGCAGCTGGAAGGGGCAGGGGGGAAAGGGCAGGTGAGACGCTGACCTGGGTGGCAGGTGCCAGGAGGTGGTTTGCTGCTGAGGGGGTGAGGAGCCCTGAAGGGCAACCCTGGGCCAGAGACATAGCTGTGCTTTACTGTGGTGGGACGGCGGGTGGGGGCCCCATCATACCAGCATCTCGTGCAGAAAGCCACCCCACCATCGACTGAGATGACTGGGCGCCCCTGGGGACACGAGGAGCAGGAGAGGAGGGATCTCCCTTCTGGCCAGAGGCTCTGCCCCCATCAGCCCCTCCAGGCCTCCTCCACCACGCACTCCCAGATCAGCTCCTGGCCCATGACAGGTGACACAACCTGCTCTCCATCACAGCCTCTGCTCCCTGCAACCAAGGCCCTGGTCTGCTCCCCAGCCAGCCCTCCTCCCCAACTCAGCAACTTTTCTCTCTCAGGTCTGGGGCCTGCTAGGCCAGCGCCCCTGCGCCCCGGGCCAGCAAACAGCTCTGAGCCTCAGTGCTCAGAGGCTAGAATAGACTGGCCTAAGTCCATTCCCCTCATGTCCACAAGCCTCCAGAAAACTAAGGCGCCAATGGTTATGGTCATTGCCTTTCCCAGAATATCCTGGCAGTTTAGGGGCTCTGTGATCTTAACCCCCACTCCCCACCACCGCTCCCACCACCACCCGATACAGCTGGGTGTTCTCGTTACAAACATGCTCCAGAGTTCTGGTTCCTAAACACCGCCTTGCTGCCAGGCGCTGGTGCCCTCACGACAGTGGCCTTATGGCTCCGGGTGAGGCTTGGGAATCGGCATGTAGGAAGTGGTCCCTCCTCGGGGCGTCCCTCCAGGCAGGCTTGGGAGCTTTAAATGTAAGCAGGGCGAGTATTCTAGCCCCACAGAGATTCTCTGACACCCTCGCTTCAAGCAGAATGGTCAGTACAGCCTCTAGCTGACCAGGAGCCCGGCACACATGCGGGGCTGGCCAGAATCACCTGAGGACAGAGACAGCAGGTGGAAAGAAAGCCTCTGCCCTCACAGTCTCAAGCCTATTTGGTGAGACAGATGAGGAAGACGTTTGAACATTTCCAGAGCAAGTGCATGTAATGTACATTGTTGTTTAGTTGCCGAGTCATATCCGACTCTTTGAGACCCCGTGGACTGTAGCCCACCAGGCTCCTCTGTCCATGGGATGCTCCAGGCAAGAGGTGGGGTGGGTTGCTGTTTCCTTCTCCAGAAATGTGTCTTCACATTCTGCAAACAGACAGCATGTGGCTGGCAGGCAGAGCAGAGTGGAGAAAAGCTGTCTGAAGGAGAAAGGAGCAGGAGAGACTCCAGGTTGGGGAGAAGATCATGTTTACATGCAAACTGCTGGCCCGTCTGCTTCTGTCACTTAATACGGAAGCCGTTCCCGGGAGAAAGGGGTCTGGCCGGGGTGCGGCTGCCACACTGCAGTGGGGGTGGCTTGCATGTCACTGTCTTGAGCAGCAGAAACAATTCCCTGTCTGTCTCAATGACAAGCTGGGAATATCTTAAGTGGAGGAGATCGAGGTTGTGACCTGGAAGGTGGCCGGGCGGGGGTGGCTCTGGGAGATACGAGAGGCTGTGTCCTGGCACATGCCCAACTGGAGGTCATGTCCCTTTTGCTGCACCTGAACCAACCCTGTCCCAGGTCTCTGAGCCCTTCCAACCATTTGTGTCCCACCCCCTTTGCCCCCTCCCTGTCCGTCCCCACAATGAAGAGCATCTGTGTTTACAGCCAGCCACAAGCTAGAGGGGTGCAGGAGGGATGGGGTTGGGTGGGATGGTCATAACTCAGGGTTTCTGAAGCTTAGCTGTTTACCAGAATCCTCTGGGATCCTTGTGAAAAACAGGTTTCTGGGCCCCAACCACAGCTGTTGAATCAGAACCTCCAGAAGAGAGGCTTTTTAAAGAACCAACTGTTTGAATAAACCACAATGAGCCATGCACCCTCTCTTATCCATGAACCACCCTGCCCACCCTCACCCTATGGGGACCCCACTCATGTCTGGGCTGGGAGGAGGGCTACATTCTGGAAAAAGAAAATTTTAATATCTTTTTGTCTGAAGATCAATAGTGGTAACAATAATTACCAACCTTTATCACCTGTGTGCCAGGCACTATACTGAGGTTTTGTTTTTTTTTTTTCGAGTTGGAATTTATTTTTTTCTAGTTTCATTGAGAAATAATTGACATATGCCAGTGTCTTGGTTTAAGGTGTACAGCATGATGGTCTGTTTTACGTATATTGTAAAATGATAGGTTTAGTTAACATCTACCATCTCATAGAGATACAGTGTATTCAATAAAAAGAAAAAAAAAATCCTTGTGTTGAGAACTCTTAGGATTTACTCTGTTGGGAGCTTTCATATACAACAGTGTTGGCTACAGTCATTGTGTTGTACATTACATGCCTAGCATTTATTCATCTATAACTAAATAAATGCTCTTGCTTTTTCCATGATCCAGCAGATGTTGGCAATTTGATCGCTGGTTCCTCTGCCTTTTCTAAAACCAGCTTGAACATCTGGAAGTTCATGGTTCACATAGTGCTGAAGCCTAGCTTGGAGAATTTTGAGCATTACTTTACTAGCGTGTGAGATGAGTGCAACTGTGCGGTAGTTTGAGCATTCTTTGGCATTGCCTTTCTTTGGGATTGGAATGAAAACTGACCTTTTCCAGTCCTGTGATCACTGCTGAGTTTTCCAAATTTGCTGGCATACTGAGTGCAGCACTTTCACAGCATCATCTTTCAGGATTTGAAATAGCTCAACTGGAATTCCATCACCTCCACTAGCTTTGTTCGTAGTGATGCTTTCTAAGGCCCACTTGACTTCACGNCATCAGGGAGTTCACGGTTCACATATTGCTGAAGCCTGGCTTAGAGAATTTTTAGCATTACTTTACTAGCATGTGAGATGAGTGCAATTGTGCGGTAGTTTGAGCATTCTTTGGCATTGCCTTTCTTTGGGATTGGAATGAAAACTGACCTTTTCCAGTCCTGTGACCACTGCTGAGTTTTCCAAATTTGCTGGCATATTGAGTGCAGCACTTTCACAGCATCATCTTTCAGGATATGAAACAGCTCAACTGGAATTCCATCACCTCCACTAGCTTTGTTCGTAGTGATGCTTTCTAAAGCCCACTTGACTTCACATTCCAAGATGTCTGGCTCTAGATTAGTGATCACATGATCATGATTATCTGGGTCATGTAGATCTTTTTTCTACAGTTCTGTGTATTCTTGCCACCTCTTCTTAATATCTTCTGCTTCTGTTAGGTAACCTCCTCACACCTCCCTTATTCAGAATTCCCCTTTGTTCTTGATGGTTTTTTTTTTTCCCCACTTTTGGCCACAGTTCGAGACATGTGGGATCTTAGCTCCTTGACCAGGCATCGAACTGGCACTCCCTGCAGGGGAAGTGTGGAGTCAACCACTGGACAGCCAGGGAAGCCCCACTTTTTATCTTTTCTTGATATACCTTCTTTCCTTCCCCTGCCTCTGCCATGCCTATGTGTCCAATTTCTTCATTGAAGAAAGACCTAGTAAGTATAGAATATGGGCTGGACAGTGTGGATATGGCAGTGAACAAAACAGACAAACTTCTCTACCCTTTTCCAGCTTACTTTCTAGTTACATTCTTGCCAGATTCCAGCTGCTGAAACGTTAACTGTTAAGAAAGGGATTGACAGAGTTATCAACGGTTTAAGGTAGTGTTTCCTTATCACCCAGGGAGTCAGCATCTTTGGGGCTGGGACCCAGTGATCATGTGCGTTGTCAGCCCTGCCACCCCTCAGTGATTTGGAGCCGTCTCTGATGACGCCAGGGGAGACTACCCCCAGAGATAGAGGAAGACTTGTGCTGCCAGCATCTCTGCGGTGCCCCTTGAAATTTCAGCACACAGACAGGTGCCCATTCATCACACCTTTCCAAGGCTGGGCCGGACCGAAGCTGCCTCTACTCTCTCTGGTGCTGCGGAGACTCGGAGCTTGCTGCTTTAGCAGGTCCCTCAATGGCAGAGATCCAGTTTCATGAACACGGCTAATGATGTCTAATTCCCCCTCACCTCGCACAGTGCCCGGCCCAGCAGAAGCGCCCAGAAACATCCACATGAGCGAATGGCTGTCCGTTCCACCTGCCAGAACCTTTGATGCTCTGTTCAGTCCGAACTTTCTTTGTGTTCTCCCCGTTGGTCACAGATTCCCAGACTAGCTGATTATCTTGCAAGATGTTGAAGTGGAAATTTCCAGCTTGATTCTGACGCTGCCTTTCATCTTGCCCAGGCATTTAAATGATGGCACTGTTCCTAGGTGGGAGATATTTCGTTGCTGTTCAGCCCATCACACTGAATGTTTTGTACATGCAGGCACTGCTTCTGATGGATTTAGCTTATTAAAATGGGTGGCACCCAGCTGCAGCTCCCTTTTCTCTTTCCTTCTAATTGACTTTCAAGTAACCAAGGCAGCCTGTTAACACTTGGGGTTTTCATCAGACCTGGCACGTTACTGCCTTTGAGCCTTGCGATCGCATCATTTCCTGTCTTTTCAGAAAGGTCTCCCTCCTCCATTTTGCCCAGCCACATTCTCTCCAACTTCCAAGACCCACCCAGCAAGCCTGATGACCTTGTCATCAATGAGTAGGGGTATCAGCCATCCAAATGACATTCTTTTCCCCCTCAGAGCCTTGTTTGACCATTACAATTGATCTCTTCTTCTTCTCATGGCTTAGTGTAATTATTTTGTATAGAAATCCTCCTCCTCCGTTGTCAATTATCTTTTTGTATAGTTGTAGATACCCCCATATTTAACTAGCTAGATGAACAGCAGTATAGCATGGGGGTCAGAGCATGGCTGGAGGGGTCCTATAGACCTAGGTTTCAATCTGGGTTCTCCCCTTGGCGAGACATGAGTTATGGCAAGTTTGGACTTCAGCTGTTTGGACTTCAGCTTTGCCATCTGTAACTAGCTAACTGTGTCTATTTGCATTAAGTGTGTTTTTATTTTATTTTGATGCATTGACATCTGGGGCCTTTGACTCTGGAGAAACTGTTCCTCCCAGGGCTAGCCAATTCCTAGAATTGACAAGGGGCTGGGTGGCAGACACACCTTTCTTATACAAACCAGCCAACCCAGATTCCGTACCACCGACCACCTCCCTTATGGACTCTCACAGTTGTTTGGACCACGAGTACCCTGCCCTAACTGCCGCAGGGCAACTAGACACAGGCCCTAGGCCCCAGAACCCATTAAGATTATTCCAACCATCCAATTCTATGCCTGCTTTCCTTGCTTCACCCCTTTCTTCCCACAGAAGCCATAATAAATGTGCTTGCCCGTGATTTCCCCCATCCCCTCTGTCTCCTGACTGACCCTGGTGCTTCCCCAAATGGCCTCCCCTTGGCATGCCAGCTTCTGTTTCTAGGGAACTGTGAGTAAAATCTTCTTCCTCTACGACAGTCATTTTTATATCTGCATGTCTTTCCATACCCGACTAAAACTAATCCTGGGTATATTTTAAAACACTACCTCATAGGGCTAAGGTGTGGTTCTCAACAGGAGATGACTTCTAACTGCCAGGAGACATGTGGCAATGTCTGGTGACATCCTTAGTTGTCAGAGCTGGGGAAAGTGGCGCTGCTGGCATCCAGCGAGTAGAGCCCAGAGATGTTGCCAAGCAGCCTGCAGTGCACAGAATAGTCACCCGAACAAGAGTTATCTCACCCAGAATGTTGGTCAAGACGCCCAGGGTTACAGTGAGGAATCGGGAAGATTAAGCACAGTGCTTGCAGTCCTCAGACTATAGCGTGCATTAGAATCACCTGCTGGTCTTATTAAAATCCATGTTACTGGGCCTACCCCCCAAGTTTCTAATTCCATAAGTAGCATGAAAACTTGCATTTCTAACACACTGCAAGGTGAAGTTGACACTGCTGTTTCAGCAGCAACTTTGAGTCATTAGCCTAATTCAAAGCCATCATTTATTAAATGATATCCCATAATTATTATTTTATCAGATCCCGTAGGTCAGAGACTGAACTGTATGCCTCGTATTCCACACAGCACTGGGATCTGCAAGAAGCACTCAATAAAAAGTGCTGATGGCTGTTTGACATTGAAACATCTAGTACATGGCAAGCTCTGCTTACTAAGATACACTTGGGAGAAGATTTAAAGATTTATCTAGTTAGGAATATGTTCTAGTTAGCTATTGCTGCATGAAAAATTATCGCCAAATGTAGTGGATTAAAATACAATCCCTGGTGGCTCAGATAGTAAAGAATCTGCCCACAGTGCAGGAGACCCAGGTTTGAACTCTGGGTAGGGAAGATCCTCTGGAGAAGGGAATAGCTACCCATTCCAGTATTCTTGCCTGGAGAATCCCATGGACAGAGGCTACAGTCCATGCGGTCACAAAGAGTCGGACACAACTGACTGATGAACACTTCATTTTCTTGGCTGGTTGATCTGCTTCATGGGATGTTGATGGAAGCCACCCAGAGATATTTACTTTTCTGTTAGGCCAATTCCTTCACGTGTCTGGTAACTTGGTTTGAAGGCTAGGTGCCACTGAAACTGTCCACGAGAATGCCTCTAAGTGATCTCTCCATGTAGCTGCTTCGGGGTAAACAGACGCCTGTTTACGTGGCAGCTTAAGGTTCTAAGAAAGTGTGTTCCAGTTCACACGGTCTATTGTGACCCAGCCCCAGAAGTCCCACTTTGCCACTTCCGCTGTACTCTGTTGGTCAAAGCACGCACAAGCACCTCTCCCACCTCAGGGGCAAGAGATAAGGGTCCCATGTCTTAATGGAAAACGTATCAGAAAGCTTGTTGGCTGTGTTTTGTTTTTAATTTGTTTAGTAATGGATTTTAATTAACCCAATATATCCAAATATGATCACTGTAAAAGTTATAAGATTTATGTTCTTTTTATCAATATCAGACCTTCACAGTTCAGGGTGTAATTTGCACTTCAAAGACAGCTCAGTTCAGGGTCTGTTGGCTGTGTTTTTAAACTGCCACATGTTTGATTGCAGCCTTGTTTCTAGTGAGGGAATGGAACAAATAACAACCCTCTGACTTTCTAATTTTACTCTGTTAGCCTCTGTTCTGAACGTCTGCTGTGAAGTCCTCTCCCCAAATACATCACTGCAAGCCAAGCAGCTTCCTCACTGCCATCTCCATCTTATGACTGGGAGTGGGAATAAGTGTCCATATACCTGTCAGAATCGCCTGGTGCAGTAAAAACCCACAGTGCAATGCCCTTCCCTGCTACAGGTTCATTACCCAGCATGAAAAATCGCATCCCCCAAGGACACAATCCCAGATGGTATTTCTCTCTCCTACTGTGGTGCCCCTGAGACAGGTATACGACTGCTGCTGTCCCCAGGGAGGTGATGAGGTCCTGGTTCAGCCCATTCAAATGGGATGCTCACATTTTCTCTGAATGGATGCACAGGAGACCTGAGCGATGCCCATCTTGTGTCTCCAGGGCCATGCCCCCTCTGAAATCCTGGACTCTCTGACTGATACCACACATCAGCAGGAGCTCAGTGATAACCTCAGCGGCAGGCCAAGGATTATTTCGGTTGCATCACTCTCTGTGATTATCCAAACGGGAAAGCGAAAATTTGTTTAAGCATGCAGCTTGTGCTCTTCCAATGCAACAAAGGATCTCCTGGAAACCTTTTATTTTTTTTTAATGACATTATAATGTATGCTTTGTTTTGTTTTCATCACTTTTATCAACATTTCTTAGTAGAGGCTCAAGTGGCTTGGCTGGGGTAAGGGGGAAAATGGTAATGATTCATTTGTATACATGTGTCCTAGTGGGAATGTGATGTGGTAGAAATATTATCAGAATATTAAATTAGAGACACTCAGCATTATCCTCTGATCTATTTGAAGCCAGACACAGGGAACAAATATTACATGGGACCAAGAATGCTGTGATAATTCAGTGATTCTCAACCCCCACCAGAGCACTTTTGGTTATTTCCAAACTGACTTGGCATAAGCTGTGCCCTGTCTCTGGGGTCCTTGGTGGCATTGTTTTAGCTAATTCTTTAACTCGTGCCCTCCTCTGTTTGTGCTGTGGGTGCTAAGTCACTTCGGTCATCTCCAACTCTTCGCAACCCTATGGACAATAGCCCGCCAGGCTCCTCTGACCATGGGGGTTCTCCAGGCAAGAATACTGGAGTGGGTTGCTATGCCCTTCTCCAGGGTATCTTCCCAACCCAGGGATTGAACCCAAGTCTCCTGCTTTGCAGGCCAGTTCTTTGCCCGCTGAGCCAGTGGGGGAGCCCCCTCCTCTCCTTATTTCTCTTTAAAGTGCCTTCCTTAAGGCCACAGCTGCTGTGGTTCTGGAGAAGATGGGAATAGACAGGCCAGTGCACACCCACTTGTTCCGAAGACCTTGTGCTTTCCAAGAAATCTCTTCCAGCAAGGTGTCCCCGTGCTGGTCCTTAGACGCTTCCCCCTGCCTCAGCACTCACCCACTCCTGAGACCAGTGTGGGGTATCAGTCAGGATCTAACCAGGAAACAGGAAGCCACCAGCTAATTCGAAACAGAGGCCTTGGCTACCGGGATGGATTACACAGGGGGTGGAATAGCCCGAGTCCAGCCAGGGGCAGGGGTCACTGAGGCATCCAGAGACTGCAGTGTGGAAAGCTGACACTGCGGCAGGGCAGAGGACAGAGGGGAGGGGGTCCTGGAGTTGGATGGGGTGCCTTGTCACCAGGAGCAGGCTGGAACCACAGTGGACTGACTCACGGGTCAACCCCTGCAGCCAGGAAGGTTTCAGAGCTGCTGAGAAGGAGGGAAAGAAGTAACAGCTTCTCCTCCCTATCTTGCCCTCCATCCACCTATCAATGCCTCCTATGCTCCAGTCTTGGAAAGACAACCAACAAGGGGCAGACTCTGATTCAGAACAAGGCAGAGAAAGGGTGGGCTTCCCTGGTGGCTCAGCAGTAAAGATTCTGCCTGCAGTGCTGGAGACACAGGCTCGATCCCTGGGAGGGGAAGATCCCCTGGAGGAGGAAAGGGCAACCCACTCCAGTATTCTTGCCTGGGAAATCCCATGGACAGAGGAGCCTGAAAGGGAATGGCTACCCACTCCAGTGTTCTTGCCTGGAGAATCCCATGGACAGAGGAGCCTGGCAGGCTATGGTCCATTGGGTCACAAAGAGTTGGACACGACTGAATGACTAACACTCTAGAAATATATTCACATTTTCTCTTCTCCAGCAGAAGGTGGTATTGATATTTTGTTCTCGTAGTGGGTCTAATTCAAGGGGAAGGGAATGGGACCCCACTCCTTTGCAGAAGAGCTTGTGGGATAGAAAATATTATGGTGACTAACTTTGAAAATATAATGAGCCCCAGCTGAAACTTTATAGATCTCCTCAATATTAATTAATAATTTTTCTCAAGGATTTTCTCCCTCCCTCTGTTTCTCCCTCTCTCCCTTCATTTTCTTATCCTTCCTAGAGACAGGAAGACAATCTGTACAAAATAGTACATCTTTGCATACAGCTTAATCACAGATTAAGATTTAATGACTCTTTCTGGTTTTTTGATATTGGCAGAACAGACTCTTAACATCTTCACTGTTAACTTATTCTAATACACTAATTAATAGAAAGAAACTGAAATCGAGACCTACCGCCGGAAAATTGACTGTACTTCCTAACTTCTCCACTAGTGTCCTATGACAAAACCATCTTCTAGGTATATAGGACCTTCTCAACCAGAGCACTTTTCTGCAGCTGTTCCTTTTCTCTCTTTACCCATGTCAGGGGGGTAAACAGATCCCCTTATGAAGGGACTTAATAGTGATCAGGCTGGAGGTGGGGCCTCAGATTAATTCTGTCATGCCTACCCCACAGGTAGAACCTCTGGACTATGGTTCTGGTTGGGGAGATAGCCCTCAACCCGGCAGCAGGCACCACAATGAAAGCGGGTCCTCCAATCTTTCCTGCCTGCTTGCCTTGGTCTTTTCCCAGAGAAGGAGGACAGAAAGCCCAGAAAGAGGTTTTCGTGGAGTGATCTAGCTTTTACAGGAAGAGAGAGAGGCATTGACATGTGGATAAGAACAGATGGTCTTTCCTCTAGAAGTTAAACATTCTATAGAAACTTGTCAAATCATGCTATCTTAATCATGAAGTAGATATCAAGACCCTTGAGGACAGGTGCAGGCTACACACCAAAATGCTCTGACCACCAGAGCATTTAAATACCAAAGAGAGGGCAGAGGCTAATTTAGACCAAGTGAAATGCCTGCTCTTGGCATCCCGACTCCTTTGTCTCAGGGGCAATGTCTGGGAACCCCAACTGTGCTGAGTTTGGCTCTAAAACCCTGTGGTTTTCAGACCGATGAGAGCTAACACTAACATCTGTTATGACAAGTGTTTTGCAATGCCCCTTTAATCTCCTGAATAAAATTAATAAACATGTTCAGACACTTCCAAAAGAAATCAACACCATACCTTAACTGATATAAAAGAAAGACACATCACTGATAATAAAATAGTGGGCATTGCCATATATAAATGCTCAAGCACTGTGCACCATGGGACCATAAGTCACAGTCAAGTCCTGAGGCTTCACCCCTGTGGAGAGGCCTCAGGAGCATGATAGTCACAGCACCGCAGCCTGTACGGGTGGTTGTTTTGCCATCTGCGAGGTGATTTGCTGAAATGTTGAATGACTCTTGACTGCTACAAGGGTTTCCCTTGTAACTCAGCTGGTAAAGAATCCGCCTGCAATGTGGGAGACCTGGGTTCGATTCCCTGGGTTGGGAAGATCCCTTGGAGTAAGGGAAAGGCTGCCCACTCCAGTATTCTGGCCTGGAGAATTCCACGGACTGTATAGTCCATGGGGTCACACGGACTATAAAAGTGACAAAAAGTATTTTATAGTCACATGGACTATAAACGTTGCTCAGTGTGAGANGGGAAAGGCTGCCCACTCCAGTATTCTGGCCTGGAGAATTCCACGGACTGTATAGTCCATGGGGTCACACGGACTATAAAAGTGACAAAAAGTATTTTATAGTCACATGGACTATAAACGTTGCTCAGTGTGAGAAAGTTTCACTTTCACTGACTGTCATAGGATACTTTGTTTTATTGTGCTCTGCAAATATTACATTTTGTTTTACAAACTGAAGGTGTGGCAACCCTGGGTCAAGAAAGTCTATCAGGGCCATTTTGCCAACATTTGCTCACTTCCTGTCCCTGTGCCGCATTTTGGCCATTCTCACTATATTTCAAACTTTTTCATCATTATTATCTTTGTTATGGTGATTTGTGACAAGTGATCCTTGGTGTTACTGTTGTGATTGTTTCGGGGGCTCCATGAATTGCGCCCACTTAAAGACAGGGAGCTAAATCAATAAATGTGTGTCTTCTGACTGTTGACTATTCCATTAACTGGCTATTCCCCCATCTCCTTCTCTTTGGGCAGTCCTATTCCCTGAGACACAATAGTATTGAAATTAGGCCAATTAACAACCCTACAATATCCTCCAAGTGTTCAAGTGAAAGGGAGCATCACATATCTCTCACTTTAAATCAAAAGCTAGAAATGATTAAACATGTTGTGTGTAAAGCTGAGATAGACTGAAAGCTAGGCCTCTTGCTCCAAATAAGAGGCCAGATTTTGAATGCAAAGTATAAGTTCTTTAAGGGCAGTAAAAGTGCTCCTCCACTGAACGCACAAGTGATAAGAAGGTGAAACAAACTTATTGCTAAAATGGAGAAGGTTTAGAGGTCTGGATAGAAGATCAGACCAAACACAACGTCCTCTTAAGCTAAAGCCTAATCCAGAGCAAGGTCTTAACTCTCTTCAAGGTCAGAGTGGTGAGGAAGCTGCAGAAGACGAGTTTGAGGCCAGCAGAGGTTGATTTATGAGGAGTAAGGAAAGAAGCCATCTCCAAAACATCAAAGAAGCAGCAGGTGAAGCAGCAAGTGCTGATGTAGAGCCTCTAGCAGGTTACCCAGAAGATCTTACTGAGACAATTAAAGAAGGTGGCTACATAAACAACAGATTTTCGGTGTTGACAGAACAGTCATTCATTAGAAGAAGATGCCATCTGGGACTTTCATAGCTAGAGAGGAGAAGTCAGTGCCTGGCTTCAGAGCTTCAAAGCACAGACTGACTCTCTTGTTAGGGGCGAATGCAGCTGATGACTTTAAGTTGAAGCCAATTCTCATTTACCATTTTGAAAATCCTAGGACTCTTCAGAAATATGCTTGTGCTCTATAAATGGGACAGTAAAGCCTGGATGATAGCACATCTGTTGACAGCATGGTTTACTGAATATTTTAAGCCCACTGTTGGGACCTACTGCCCTTTCAAAATATTATTGCTCACTGATGGTGCATCTGGTCACCTAAGATCACTCTTGAAGATAGACAGCAAGATTAATGTCATTTTCATGCCTGCTAACACAGCATCCATTCTGAAGCCCATGGATCAAGGAGTCGTTTCTACTTCCAAGTCTTATTATTTAAGAAATATATTTTTGTAAGGTTATAGCTGTCATAGATAGTGATTCCTCTGATGGATCTGGACACAGTAAATTGAAAAACTAATGAAAAGAATTCAGCATTCTAGATACCATTAAGAACTTCTGTGATTCATCAGAAGAGGTCAAAATATCAGTAGTAACAGGAGTTTAGAAGAAGCTGATTCCAACCCTCAGGGATGACTTTGAAAAGTTCAAGATGTCAGCAGAGGAAATAACTGCAGATGTAGTGGAAATAGCAGAGAAATAGAATTAGAAATGGAGCCTGCAGATGCCTGAATCACTGCAATCTCGAGATAAAATTTTAACAGATGAGGAACTGGTTTCTTGGGGTGGAATCTACTCCAGGTGGAGATGCTGTGAAGATGCTGTGAAGAGATGACAACGAAAGGTTTAAAATACTGTGATACATAAGCTTAGTTACTAAAGCTATTAGGGTTTGAAAGGATTGACTCCAATTGTGTAAGAGGTTCTCCTATGAGTAAAATGCTATTAAATGCCATTGCAAACTACGAAAAAATGGAAAAGGCATCAAAAATATGTATATTATGTTCTAAAGTGTTCATCAGCTAGCCCTTCTGACTGTTTTCTAAGTACTAGCAACAGTTCTAAGAGTTTTGTATGTATGAAATTAATAGTACTATTATTATTTCCTATCACACACGAAGAAACAGAGGCACAAAAGGCTAAGTATCTTCCCTAGCTCACAGAACAAGTAGGTGGTCAGGGCAGAAGTCAGACATTAAACTCTCAGTTCCCTGATTGGGGGTGGAACTGTGCCCCTGCAGCTTGGAGACTTAATCACTCCCAGGGAAGTCCCACCACTCCCTTTCTTGATTTGCATCTCCAGCTATGAGACTTTCCCCCCACTCTTCCCTACTGAGAGGTCTAGGCTCTGATAACATGAGAGAGACCTCCAGACCATCCGAGGGAGCTGTTTATTTACTCCTTCCTATTTCTCTTTCCAAGCCTGAGCCTCCAGGAGCAGCGTCTCAGCTGGCCCTTGGAAGTGCCTCAGTCCCTAGCTCACCCCCTGGACCCCATCTGATCTTGCTTTTCAGCCCTGGGTCATGACCTATTTCATCTATTCTGACAATCTAATAAACCAAGCCAAGTGAAAGAGGCATAATTTCCTGCCTCCCCTCTGCTTTCTCGATGATCCCCTCGGAGCCTCGCTAATTTTCTCCTTACCTCTCCTTACCTCACGCAGCTCTTCTGTTTGCTCTGTCAGACCACTGGGTAGAGCAGTGATAACCTGCTCTCACTCCCAAAGACACTCAAACTAAGGCGGCTTCCCAAATGGGGTGTTTCAGAGGCAATGAGCTCACCTCTCACCCAGGGCAGCTCAGCTAGAGCTTCTGAGAGCACCTCTAGAAGGCCGGGGGCCTGCTCCCCTCCATAGTTCTGCATTGGCACGTTCTCACTGGCCTCCTGTGCAGGTGGCTTGTAGGTTCTGCAACACTGATGGTCCAAAACTAAATTGTGGAAGACCAGGTCTCATCTTTCTCCAGGGAACTTGGCGTCAAGTAAGTAAACCCAGTGGGCTTCCTAGGTGGCACTGGTGGTAAAGAACCCGTCCGCCAATGCAGGAGACATAAGAGACAAGGGTTCCAACCCTGCGTTGGGAAGATGCCCTGGAGGTGGGCACGGCAACCCACTCCAGTAGTCTTGTCTGCAGAAGCCCATGGACGTAAAGCCTGGTGGGCTATAGTCCATGGGGTTGCAGAGTTGGACACAGCTGAAGCAACTGAGCATGCATGTGCAAGTAAACATGTTACTAGGTCTTTGAAAACCTATTTCACTTGACCTTTGAACAACACAAGTTTGAACCGTGTGGGTCCACGTATGTGTGGATTAGATAGATAGACATAGATATATAACATATATACTCTAAATGTATTTTCTTTCTTATGGTTTTCTTAATCACATTTTCTTTCTTCTAGCTCGTTTTACTGTAAGAATACAGTATATAATACAGAAACACAAAATGTGTCACTCAACTATTTATATTATCAGTAAGGCTACCAGTCAACTGTGGGCTATTATTAGTTACATTTTGGGGGAGTCAAAAGTTATACAAGGATTTTCAATGGTGCAGGGATCAGCACCCCTAATCCCCATGTTCAAGGGTCAACTGTGGTCACTCTGGCAAGAATCTCCCCAAGGACAGCTTCCAGCTGTGTGTGATATTTTCAAGAGATACACACCCACTGGAACAGGATGATGCCCATGATTTTAACTTGCGCATGCCTCTAATAGTTAGTCTAAGGGGGTTTTCAAATCAACATTTTGATTTTATTCTCTTACGGCTGTTTCTCTTCCTACCATTGTCCGCTTCTATGCAAACAGCCCAAATCATTGAACCCAGCATTCTCTATCAGAACAAGGAGAGAGGAAGATATAATAAGACAAGAAGAGGGACTTTCCTGGTGACCCAGTGGCTGAAACTCAGCACTCCCAATGCAGGGGTCCTGGGTTCGATCCCTGGCACTAAAATCCGGCACAGCCAAATAAGTAAATAAAATATGACCGAAAAGAAGATGAGAAGAGAGAGAAAGCAAAGCACAAGAGGACTATAGGGCAATTTTGGAGATTATGGATTTAACCCGAAAGGCCAAAGAGAGGGGAGTCTTCAACATTAAACCATTTGAGACCCTAGCAATAAGTCCAGCCTTCTAAAAAAAACCATATCATCCCAATCAAGTCACAATCAGAATATGTATTCTCAGTGTCGACAAATACAGGTGCCACGAAAAAGAGATTCTGTTCTCTCTTCTTTCTTTTCTCCTGTCTCTTCTTCTTCCACTTCCTCCTGAATAAAAACAAGCACAGAGGAAGCCATCTTATTCTAAAACCCCCTTCTCTCACAGAGACATTGGTCAGGCTACGTAGAAAACATTTAAGCTCACTGCCTAAGAAAAGCAAAGGGAATAAGTTAAATGTATTTTATTAGTTATATTAGTAAATAAAATATTTTAACTCACCTTTCAGACTTTACAGGTTCCATCTCCCAATGATTACAGTGCTTCCAAAGAAGAACATCTTGTATGTTTGAGTCATCTCCCTTGGGTGTCAATTTCCCTTTTCCTACCAGCTAGATCTTTCGCCAATAAAACTTAGTCTTGTAGCTTCATATGCCATTGGTGTCTCTTCCCTTTACCTCTCTACAAGCTCCGGTCACACAGTTTCTAACTGCTCACTGGCCATCTTCACCAGAATGTCCCTCAACACCCGCACCTTGACACAGCAGAACCTGAACGTGCCTCCCAAAGGCACAACCCTCTCACTCCTCACCCCTGCCGTACTTCCAGCCATCTGGACCCCAAACCTGGCTGGGAGTCACCCTATAGTGTATTTGCTTATATTTGACTTTGTGGCAAGGTATTATGATGTATCTCTGTACTAGATGCAAGTTCCTTAAGAGTAGAACCTGTACCTGATTCATCTTTACATTCATCGCATCATTTAGCAAGTGCCTTGCACACTGGAGTACTCACTATTAAATATTTATTTCATGCATGAAGATGGTACTCAGCCTTTAGCATAGGTTGCAGTGAAATCAAAGGGACCCAGAGGAATGGGGGAGGACTGTAGCGCTGTTATGGAAAGTCTAAGGTGGGGGGGGGCGGAGACATTGGTCTCTCCAAATGCCTTACAGAGTCCTGTGTATCTGTATGCTCAGTCATTCAGTTGTGTCTGACTCTTGGCGACCCCATGGACTGTAACCCACCAGGCTGCTCTGTCCGTGGAATTTTTCAGGCAAGAATACTGGAGTAGGTTGCCATTTTCTACTCTGCTTACCGAGCCCTAGTCATTCCAAATGTTTGATAAGGCATGATTGAGTGACTGAGTGACTATACTCCTCTCTTCTGCAAAGCTGTTGGAGTGGTGGGGTGGTGCATTTTCTTTTCATTATCTCTAGAGGCACAAAGTTAGGAGCCAGAGCAAGGGGACATATTATACCCACTTTCTACCAAGGGTCATGAGCCATGGACCCCAAGTCCCTGCCCCACCCCCACCCCTGGACTGCCACAAACTTATGTAATGTCTACAGACTTTGGGTGAAAGGTGATAGGTCAACACCATCATCATCATAGTTTTTCATCTTCCTGCTCTGCTATGAGGTTCCTAAGAATGAGGAGCTATCTACCTTAATATTTAATTCATTAATCTTTGTAACGCTGATGGCTGGCACATTGATGCTCAGTAAATATGTGTGGAAGACCAAATGTTCCTTAGAGCTTAATAAAGATGGGTTAAAAATAAAGATGGTTTAATAAGGATGGGTTAAAACAGTTAGAACTAGACATGGAAAAACAGACTGGTTCCGATTATACAGAGTGAAGTAAGCCAGAAAGAAAAACACCAATACAGTATACTAACACATATATATGGAATTTAGAAAGATGGTAATGAGGACCCTGTATGCAAGACAGCAAAAGAGACACAGAGGTGTAGAGCGGACTTTTGGACTCTGAAGGAGAGGGAGAGGGAGAGGGAGAGGGTGGGATGATTTGGGAGAATAGCATTGAAATATGTATACTATCATGTAAGAAACGAATCACCAGTCTATGTTCGATGCAGGATGCAGGATGCTTGGGGCTGGTGTATGGGGATGATCCAGAGGGATGATGGGGGGGGGGAGGTGGGAAGGGGGGTTCATGTTTGGGAGTTCATGTACACCCGTGGCAGATTCATGTCAATGTATGCCAAAACCAATACAGTACCATAAAA
>SJYX01020176.1:157703-223542 GCA_006410675.1 Oreotragus oreotragus
ATGGACATGAGTTTGAGTCAACTCCAGAAGCTGGTGATGGACAGGGAGGCCTGGTGTGCTGCAGTCTATGGGGTCGCAAAGAGTCAGACACGACTGAGCAACTGAACTGAACTGAACTGAAAAATGCTCATGTAAGGACACATATTACTAAGAAAAATTATTAATCAGCTGTTTGTTAATATTCACAAAATGGTCCTAGAATCTATATGCCTGAATTAGAATTTTTTAAAATACTGAATCAGAGTGGTTTTTACTCACAGTGAGTTCTCCAAACCACTTGTGTAAGCATTACCTGTGATAAAAGTACATATCTGCACACATACATTATACGTATAATTCAATTCATGTGCCCACAGCCCAGAATGACTGAACATTATCTCTTGGGGTGAGCCTGGGAACTTACATTTGAAACACGCAGAGACTAGACTTCCTGGTGGCTGAGCCAGTGGTTAAGACTCCCAGCTTCCGATGCCGGGGGCGTGGCTTTGATGCCTTGTTGGCGAACTAGGATCCCACATGCTGCAGGGCATAGCCAAAAAGTAGGAAACAAACACACACTGGAGGAGTTGTCAAGGTAAGGTAAAATTCAGTACATTGGTCTCGAGTGACCAGTGACAGAACAGTCACGGGTGTCACGGGGAAAGCTGATGCAACTCAAACTCAGTTATCCCAAAGAGCCAAGGAATTCTGTTTCTGAGTTCTTTAAGCATGTGACTGACCTCATTTTGTTTTAGACACCCTAGAGCTAGGAAATTGGAAAAGATGGCCACATAAGATCCTTCCTAGATAGGTAACACTATGAAAAACACATTCTCTATCATCTGCCACGCCTCCCCCTGCCCCGAATCTAACATACACAGGAGCAAAACTCTGGCCCTGTCATTCTGTGTTGGGGATGAAAATGGCTCAACTGGTTTGTCTCCTCTTTCAGTTGCTTTTCCGTCTGCTAATTCAGTCCAGTCTTCTTCAATGACGACTTAGTGCAAGGTCCGGGCAAGATACTGCAGAAGAAACTTAGAGTATGAACTAACGATCTGTAAGGAACTCACAATGCAGGACATAAGAGGTAAGCATCTGAATGTTAGGGAGCGACTCAAAACACAAGAAGAAAGGTCATGAGACAGTGTTTGTTGAGTATGGGAAATTAATCATATAAATGATAACACCCCAGAGGGTTCTGAGGCGAGCAATCATTTCAACCTGGGATTGCTTTTGAGCCCAATCTTTATAAATGGGAGAAGATTTGGAAAGGCAGGAAGGAAAAGGGAAGGGTGTATATAGGAACTGGAATGACATGAGCGTATATTGGATGAGAAGGGGTAAAATTATTTGATATAGCTGGACATTTAATAAAGATAGGAAATAGATGAGTAATTTGGAGAGTGGCTTTGTGTGGGGGGGTGGGGAGGGTTTCTGAAGCCATTTCATCAGAATTTTGGACATTTTCCCGTAGGTAAATTGGAGGAGGGAAGTGGTCATGCAGTTTGGAGAAAGTAGTATTTTAACAAGATTCATCAGATGGCAGCTTGAAGATGATGTTTAAAGAGAAAAGATGTGAAGTAGAATAGACCAATTAGAACACTATTGCAATGGGCCAGACACATGGTCAGATGACTTTAGCCAAGATGAGAGTATAGGAGAAATGAAAGAAAAAAATGATTTCAAGAGATATTGTGAAGTAAGAAAGGATAACGGAACTCAGTGATCAATGGGAGATGGGGCTGCAAAGGAGAGAGGGGAAACAAGCTGAGCAGCCTTTGTCACTGGATAAGTTTTGTTTGTTTTTTTTNTAAAACAAGCACAGAGGAAGCCATCTGATTCTAAAACCCCCTTCTCTCACAGAGACATTGGTCAGGCTACGTAGAAAACATTTAAGCTCACTGCCTAAGAAAAGCAAAGGGAATAAGTTAAATGTATTTTATTAGTTATATTAGTAAATAAAATATTTTAACTCACCTTTCAGACTTTACAGGTTCCATCTCCCAATGATTACAGTGCTTCCAAAGAACATCTTGTATGTTCGAGTCATCTCCCTTGGGTGTCAATTTCCCTTTTCCTACCAGCTAGATCTTTCGGCAATAAAATCTAGTCTTGTAGCTTCATATGCCACTGGTGTCTCTCCCCTTTACCTCTCAACAAGCTCCGGTCACACAGTTTCTAACTGCTCACTGGCCATCTTCACCAGAATGTCCCTCAACACCTGCACCTTGACACAGCGGAACCTGAACGTGCCTCCCAAAGGCACAACCCTCTCACTCCTCACCCCTCCCGTACTTCCAGCCATCTGGACCCCAAACCTGGCTGGAAGTCACCCTATAGTGTATTTGCTTATATTTGACTTTGTGGCAAGGTATTATGATGTATCTCTGTACTAGATGCAAGTTCCTTAAGAGTAGAACCTGTACCTGATTCATCTTTACATTCATCGCATCATTTAGCAAGTGCCTTGCACACTGGAGTACTCACTATTAAATATTTATTTCATGCATGAAGATGGTACTCAGCCTTTAGCATAGGTTGCAGTGAAATCAAAGGGACCCAGAGGAATGGGGGAGGACTGTAGCGCTGTTATGGAAAGTCTAAGGTGGGGGGGGGCGGAGACATTGGTCTCTCCAAATGCCTTACAGAGTCCTGTGTATCTGTATGCTCAGTCATTCAGTTGTGTCTGACTCTTGGCGACCCCATGGACTGTAACCCACCAGGCTGCTCTGTCCGTGGAATTTTTCAGGCAAGAATACTGGAGTAGGTTGCCATTTTCTACTCTGCTTACAGAGCCCTAGTCATTCCAAATGTTTGATAAGGCATGATTGAGTGACTGAGTGACTATACTCCTCTCTTCTGCAAAGCTGTTGGAGTGGTGGGGTGGTGCATTTTCTCTTCATTATCTCTAGAGGCACAAAGTTAGGAGCCAGAGCAAGGGGACATATTATACCCACTTTCTACCTAGGGTCATGAGCCATGGACCCAAAGTCCCTGCCCCACCCCCACCCCTGGACTGCCACAAACTTATGTAATGTCTACAGACTTTGGGTGAAAGGTGATAGGTCAACGCCATCATCATCATAGTTTTTCATTTTCCTGCTCTGCTATGAGTTTCCTAAGAATGAGGATCTATCTACCTTAATATTTATTTCATTAATCTTTGTAACGCTGATGGCTGGCACATTGGTGCTCAATAAATATGTGTGGAAGACCAAATGTTCCTTAGAGCTTAATAAAGATGGGTTAAAAATAAAGATGGTGTAATAAGGATGGGTTAAAACAGTTAGAACTAGACATGGAAAAGCAGACTGGTTCCAATTATACAGAGTGAAGTAAGCCAGAAAGAAAAACACTGATACAGTATACTAACACATATATATGGAATTTAGAAAGATGGTAATGAGGACCCTGTATGCAAGACAGCAAAAGAGACACAGAGGTGTAGAGCGGACTTTTGGACTCTGAAGGAGAGGCAGAGGGAGAGGGAGAGGGAGAGGGTGGGATGATTTGGGAGAATAGCATTGAAATATGTATACTATCATGTAAGAAACGAATCACCAGTCTATGTTCGATGCAGGATGCAGGATGCTTGGGGCTGGTGTATGGGGATGATCCGGAGGGATGATGTGGGGTGGGAGGTGGGAGNCCTGAATGTCCTCTGTACAAGGGGGTGTGGTGGGCAGCCACTGGGACCAGGCTTGGAGGTGGGGACCAGGTGCCTCCCCTGCCTGAAGCCCTGCCATTCGTACAGTATTTCTTCAAGTCCATGATACGAAAAGCCACCACGGGTTCAGATTACAACAGGTGCCACACGGGATACCAGGTGGTTCATGTCCATTTTCTCTTTTGATCCTTGCAAAAAGCTCATGAGATGATCACTGCCCCATTTTACAGATAAAGAAACTGGGGCTCAGAACAGTTAGGAAGTATATCCTCTGGCCGGGGTCTGGTGGAGCTCTGCCTCTCTACATCCCCTTGGCTGGGTAAATGCCCTCGAGCAGCACATTGTAATGCTAACGACACATGGTAAATTCTTTTCCCATGATTTGCTCACCAAGTCCCCGGGCTCCCAAGATAGCTCCAGGTCCCTGCAGGTGGGAGACTTTCTCCAGGACTCCCATGCGCTCCCCCTCTCTCCTGCGGGCCCAGGAACAGGAGTGGTTCACCCCACCATCCACTCCCCCAGGTCCAGTGCCATCAACGTGGTGAAGATCCTGCGAGTCCTGAGGGTGCTCCGGCCACTGAGGGCCATCAACAGGGCCAAGGGGCTGAAGGTGAGCGACTGGGCCTGACCAGGGCCCCAGCCCAGCAAGCTTCTGCCAGGGGTCCATGTGAGGTGATAGGTGGGCAGGAGGCGGGGACAATGGCAGGGCCTCCGGGTCGGAACCAGAACCCTCCTGCTGGCACCTCAGCCCCGCTTCATGTCCTGGTTCCGAGATGCATGGAGCCCCAGGAGAGGCCGCCGTTCACAATCCCAACGTCTCAGCCAAGCTTTTGCAGGAGGAGACCACATACAACCTCGGGCCCTGTGCAGTGATGAGGCCCCTGAATCACTGCCCCAGAGTACGGGGTGTTCGCAGGGCTTTGGTCCATGGGTCACCCAGCGGGATATGGGCCCCCCAGGCTCCATCACCCTGTGAGCCGGGAGCACACTTTGCCCCTTTGAGTCTGGTCCCCACCACACCCCACTCATAGTGGAGGGCTGCCCCCGCCCCCTCAGAGAGGGCCGTGACATGGGGGAACTCAGCCAAGGCCAGGCCTGACCCCCCTGCCTCCCCCCACAGCACGTCGTGCAGTGCGTGTTCGTGGCCATCCGCACCATCGGGAACATTGTGATCGTCACCACGCTCCTCCAGTTCATGTTCGCCTGCATTGGGGTCCAGCTCTTCAAGGTGGGGTCTCAGCCAGATCTGCAGCCCCCGTCCTTCCCACCTGTCAGCTCCCAAGGGCATGGACGGGAGCAGCCACAGGGGACACGGTGGGGACAGTGCTGGGTCTCCCTGGGGAGGGACGCAGCTGCCCCACAGCCCCTCCTGTCTTTCAGACTCAAGGAGGACTAACTAGTTCCCAGACCTGAGGAGGACTAACTAGTTCCCAGGCTGGAGGAGGGCTAACTAGCTTCCAGACCCAAAGGCTAACTAGTTCACAGATACAAGGGGGACTAACTAGTTGCCAGATACAAGGGGGACTAACTAGCTCCCAGATACAAGGGGGACTAACTAGCTCCCAGATCCAAAGAGGACTAACTAGCTTCCAGACCCAAAGAAGAACTAGTTCCGAAACCTGAGGAATACTAACTAGTTCCCAGACCCAAGGAGGACTAACTAGTTCCCAGACATGAAGAGGACTACTTCCCAAACTAGAGAAGGACTAACTAGTTCTCAGACCAGAGAAGGACTATTTCCCAGCCTGGAGGAAGACTAGTTGCCAGACTGGAGGAGGGCTAGTTCCCAAACCAGAGAAGGACTAGTTCCCAGAGTAGGACTAACTAGTTCCCAAACCAGAGTAGGACTAATTCCCAGCCCAGAGGAGGACTAGTTCCCAGCTCAGAGGAGGACTAACTAGTTCCCAGCCCAGAGGAAGACTAGTTCCCAGCCTGGAGGAGGCCTAGTTCCCAGCCTGGAGGAGGAGTAACTAGTTCCAGACCAGAGCAGGGCTAGCTCACAGCCCAGAGAACGACCAACTAGTTCCAAGACCAGAGCAGGACTAACTAGTTTCCAGCCCAGAGCAGGACTAACTAGTTCCAAGACCAGAGCAGGACCAACTAGTTCCCAGCCCAGAGCAGGGCTAACTAGTTCCCAGCCCGGAGGAGGCCAGCGTGTAGGTGGTGCTGCTCCATCAGCACCCGGCCCTCCAAGCGTGGCTGCCCTCAGCCTTGCCCTCCCTTCTAGAGAAAGGCAGGGGGACTGTCATCCCTGACCCCTCTGTGTGGTCACCCACCTAGACCTGCAGGGCTCCCTGTGACCCCCATGAGTCCCCCACCCAGGTGGCTGCAGAGCCCTGGTTTGCCAGGTTCTTGCCCTGTGCCTGGCAGGCCCTCCCCTTTCTGCCCCAGTCCTTCTCTCTGCTCTTCTCCACCTGAAGCTCTGCCCCCACCAAGGACACGGGCCCCGCTTTCCCCAAGTTTTCAACCTAAGTCCAGCCATCCTCCTCCCTCAGCAGACCTGCCGCCCGAGCTCTGCTTCACCCCTGGGTTCCCTGTGATGGGATCCCCGCAGCATGGCGTGTTTTCTGGCTGGGCTCTGCTCTCCTCTCTTCTGTCCCAAGACTCCAGCACAGAGCCGGCTGCAGATATAATCACTAAACAGTTTTTGACCAACTCCTCGATTCAGGAAACTCTCCATCACTGTGCTCTTCCACCTTCCAGGGAAAGCTCTACACCTGTTCGGACAGTTCCAAACAGACAGAGGCTGAATGCAAGTGAGTGTGGCGGGGACAGTCAGGCCAGCTGACTCTGGGTGGGTGAGGCTTGTCCTGAGAGGAGGGGTGCCCCATTCTTCCTCCAACAGCAGTGGCAGCTGGATTTTACCCATGGGTTGTCTGATCTGGTTGACATAGCACATGAGATCATCTACTCCTGAGGTCTGCTCAGTGGCCAGAACTGTGGGTTTAAGCTCAGCCATCCCATCCCGCCCCCAAGCCAGAAGTCAGAGGTGGTGGGAGATGGGAGATCCCAGAATGAAATGTCTCCCTTCCGCAGGGGGAACTACATCACATACAAGGATGGTGAGGTGGACCACCCCATCATCCAGCCCCGCAGCTGGGAGAACAGCAAGTTCGACTTTGACAATGTCCTGGCCGCCATGATGGCCCTGTTCACTGTCTCCACCTTCGAGGGATGGCCAGAGTAAGTACGCAGATCCTGGCCAGTCTCATTGGTGTCCACACTCCTTTCAGAAACCGTTTATCTCCATCCTCCCTAGGTGGCGAGGGTGTTTCTAGAACAAGCTGAAGGCCATGCGTGCTAAGTCACTTTAGTGGTGTCCAACTCTTTGAGACCCTATGGACCACAACCCACCAAGCTCCTCTGTCCGTGCGATTCTCCCGGCAAGAGTACTGGTGTGGGTTGCCATTCTCTTCTCCAGGGACCTTCCCAACCAAGGGATCGAACCCAAGTCTCTTACATCACCTGCATTGGCAGGCAGGTTCTTTACCACTAGCACCACCTGGGAAGCCCAGACACAGGCTACCTGAGTGTAAACTAAACCACCGCTGATGATCTGAGCGAGCCTGGGCATTTATATTGAGTGCTTTTATCTAAACGGATGTCTGTCCTCAGATGGATCTTATGTTCACTGCAACATCCTCCAAGTCTCTGCTGAGAAACAACAAAGCTGTATTAATATTTACCAATATCTCCAGTTTTTGAAATCAATGCCCATGACTTGCATTACATTTACACAGTTCTTGCATTACATTTAGACAGTTCTTACCAGTTTCAAAACACCTTCATATTCATTATATCAACTGCCCTGTCAGGTAGGAAAATCCGGAACTATTATTCACACTTCGCAGATAAGGAATCTGATGCTCAGAGAGGTTGAGTGATTTGCCCAAGCCACACAGTAGTAAGGGACAGAGCTGGGGCTTGAACCAGCTCCCCGGCCCTGCACGGGCTGTCTCCCTGCCTCCAGGTTGTTGTACCGCTCCATCGACTCTCACACGGAGGACAAGGGTCCCATATACAACTACCGCGTGGAGATCTCCGTCTTCTTCATCATCTACATCATCATCATTGCCTTCTTCATGATGAACATCTTCGTGGGTTTCGTCATCGTCACCTTCCAGGAGCAGGGGGAGCAAGAATACAAGAACTGCGAGCTGGACAAGAACCAGGTAGCCCCCACCCCTCAGAGGGCGAGAGGCCGGGCGGTCAGGAGGCTGAAGCCTGTGAAAGCTCCCCTTCTGCAGAGAACCCAAGCTCTGCTTAGGAAAGGAACTCCCCCCAAGCCCCTGTCAGGACCTCTGGGCCCCTGGTCCACACCTTGGCTCTAGACTCACCATTCTGGCTGCTGTGTGGACTTTGCATGGTAAGGAAGCCAAGGAAGAGGGAAGCCAGTTAGTGTAGAGGAGCAGTGCTGAGACCCTTATGTATTCCCAAGTTGATGACAGTAGAGACGGAGCAAATAGACTGTTTGGGTTTAGAAGCTGGAAGTGGAGGCTAGAGGAGAGAGGAGGGCTTGGGTGAGTCCCGTCCTGACCTGGGGTCCGGGCACAGCACAGAGGTAACCGGAGTCTAGTCAATCAAGGACCCCTTGGCCGCGAGCTGTGACTTCTGGTCTGTGGACACTGGTAGCTAAGACAACTGACTCAGGATGGGAAAGGAGAATCGCGGAGAGACGGGCATTCAGAATAGTCTATAGCTGGAAATATCTGAGAAGACGGACCGTCGGTCAGTCAGCAAGAGTTTATCAACCATCCCCGAGATGGAAGGAAGGAGACAGGGCCCCCTCAACTACATCCTGATGGGGACCAACCAAAGAGGGATCTCCCTCCTTAGGGGAATGATAGAACCTCAAAACATGTCCAAGTAACATCTGGTTCAACCTGTGCAACCCACTCCCGTCTACCCCCCGTGGCAGTGTGTGGAGTATCCCCCTCATCCAGGTTACTAACGCCTCCTGTCTACCCTAGCAGCAGTGCGTGAACTACCACCACCCCCGCCACCATCCAGGTTACTAACCCCTCCCGTCTACCCTAGCGGCAGTGTGTGGAGTATGCCCTCAAGGCCCGGCCCCTGCGGAGGTACATCCCGAAAAACCAGCACCAGTACAAGGTGTGGTACGTGGTCAACTCCACCTACTTCGAGTACCTGATGTTCGTTCTCATTCTGCTCAACACCATCTGCCTGGCCATGCAGGTCAGTCCCGCGGGCCGGCCGGGGTGCCTGGGTCCGGGCGGGGTGGGGGGCGGAACGGGGCTGGGAGGTGTTGCCATTTCGCTGGCCGAGTGGGGCAGGTGGGGCACTTTCCCGAGGGGTCAGAATGCCAGGACCCTGAGCTGTGAGATAGAGGGCAATGGAGCACAGGTGACCTTGCAATGGCGTTGATTGTCCAGGATGCCAGCTGTGTGGAGCCCACCTGAGGCCAGGCGGCCACGCAGAGCTGACCCCGATGAGAGCAGGGCCCAGGCTGTGCCTTCCTGCATTTGCGGGAACGACAGAGAGGGGAAGGACCCGCAGGGCT
Organism: Oreotragus oreotragus; assembly: GCA_006410675.1. Classification (NCBI taxonomy): domain Eukaryota; kingdom Metazoa; phylum Chordata; class Mammalia; order Artiodactyla; family Bovidae; genus Oreotragus; species Oreotragus oreotragus. The sequence continues at coordinate 166,871 of SJYX01020176.1, forward strand.
TCTTGAGCCCACCTGGCTCCCGCAGGTGTGGCCGGCCCTCGGGCTGCGTTCAGGAAGGTCTCTGTTGAGGGCGTGGCTGGGAGCAGGGAGCCCCCGCCTTATTTCACAGCCCCTCCGCCCCGACCCCCCACCCCCAGCACTACGGTCAGAGCTGTCTGTTCAAAATCGCCATGAACATCCTCAACATGCTCTTCACCGGCCTCTTCACAGTGGAGATGGTCCTGAAGCTCATCGCCTTCAAGCCCAAGGTAGGCCTTCTGGGACGGGCCTTTGGTCCACAGCGCCGGAGGCGGGCTTGGGTCGATGGGGGCAGAGTCTCGGCCAGGGACTGGATCCTTCTGGCAATGACCGCTGCAGCCCAGGAGCCTTCAGGGCTTGCGCCAGGCCGACTCCTTGAAGCAGACTCTCAGTCCCTGGACTGACCTGAGGTCTGGACACAGGGAGCAGGGAGGTGCCTGAGCCAGCCTCCTTCCACGGGAGGCGGAGTCGCCCCCGCACATCGTCTAGAAGAGACTGGAAACCAAACCTCACCAGGCCCAGCTCCCCAAGACCCAAACGGGGTCTGTTCTCATGCGGGCGGCACTGCACAGACTAACAGCCTTGCTGCAGGGACTCAGGCAGGGCCGCATTTGCTCAGGACTGGGCGTTCGTGCATCTGGGGGGCCTCTGGTTCCCCATCTCAGGGCTCCAGTCACTGCACATACCTTCCAGCACAGGACAGACCTACAAATGTCTGTGTGTAGCTAGGTATAAGCAGCTTTTAGAAAAAAAACATTGGGAGAGATCAGAGCTGAGTGAGGCAAGACAGGGTGGGTTGGCTTCTGCCTCTTGGATCATCTGTGCCCTTTGTCACTGACTGAACACCCCACCCCCACCCCGTCACACACACACACACGCAGCCTCGAGGAAGGAGAGTGACTGGGTTTGAGCAGCTCCCATCTCTCTCCCTGTAGACAGCTCAGCGTCACTGTGTCCACTCCCTGGGCTTCACAGCTGCCCTAGATGGGGTGTCCTGGGGGCTCAGGGGCTTCCAGCTGCTACACAACTTTGGGGGAGTCAATGAGAAGGGATCTAAGAGGGTAATGCAGGACAGGTTTCCGAATCTTTTTGTCCCCGCTTCTACTGGTTTTTCTAGATGCAACACAGGTCAACCTGGGGGTGCTGAGGGGCCAAACTGCACGTCCTGTATTTCACTTCCATTCAGACGCTCACCTGCTCCAGAGCTAACAGGGCCAGGAGGGATGCCCCAAGGCTATAGGTCGGATCCCTGTTTAGTGACAGAATCCTTGTTGTCTTCTCTGAATTAGTGTTCCACCAACATTTGTCAGTAACCTGCGGTGCTGCACACACCTCATTGCATGGAATCCTCAAGACACCTCTCTGAGATAGGTATTAGCTCCTCGTCTTAGAGAAGAGGGGAGTGGAACTCAGAGCAATTAAGTGTTGTATTAATTACACCATTATTAAGTGGCAGGACTGGGAATAGAATCCAGTGTGTCTGACTTTGTAGTCGATGTAATTCCCTCCACACCAAGCCATTAGCAAGCACCTTCCTGTGCCATGTGTTCTGCTGAGGACTTTGCAGAAGGAGGGAAACCCTTGAGGGGCTTCAAAGGCAAGACAGCCCGTGTTCTTACTGCACCAAGCCTCCCTCACCAGAGGGACCTGAGAGTCCAGAGTGTGGAACCCAGGCTGAATGCAGAGAATGAGACCCTAATAAGTGTCATTTAGTGATAATCATGGTGCTTTCCCACCTCCTCCGGGGCAGCAAATAGGCTCTTTTCACTTTCCCTTCCAAGCCCAGTCCCATTTAGGGGCAGAGAAGACCACGGAATGTCTCTGGCCATCTTCTGTGGGGCCCTGTTCCAAGCCACATGGCCAAGGGGCCGGCAGGCTCAGAGCTCACAGCAGCACACCCCAGGGAGGCTGGTGGGCTGGGCTGTCGCTGAGCTGAGCCTCCAACTCAGATGACAGCTTCCAGGAGGGAACTGGCATGGTTTTCTCCAGTCTCATGAGATGTGCGGGTTAAATAGTTCAAAGGCTTGAGTCACTCTGCGTTGAGTCAGACATGTTTCTGATGATGTCAGGGGCTGCTGCACAGCCCTGTGGGGTCTTCCTGAGTCAGGCTGCAGAGCTCAGGGGACGCACGAGACAGACCTGCCCTAAGGAGCAAGTCGCAGTGATGTTGCATGGGTCTAAGCCCGGAAAACACTGTCCCTGAATCCTGCAGACCCAGGAATAAGCCAGTTACCTGGGAGGAAGCCAGTTAGGGTGCTCGGAGCCATAAAGTGTCCCATCTCCTGTACGTCTTGCTTTCTGTTGTGAGAAAATGGGGTAAAATCAGAGCGACGTTTCCAACGAAGTAAGACAACCATCCAGGGCATCTGAACTTCACACGCAGAAGGGTCTGTGCTTAAAGAGAAAGGGAAAAGGCAGAGTGTAGTCACTCAGTCGTGTCCGACTCTTCACAACCCCATGGCCTGTAGCCTGCCAGTTCCTCCATCCATAGGATTTCCCAGGCAGGAATGCTAGAGTGGGTTGCCATTTCCTTCTTCAGGGGATTTTCCTAACCCCGGGATCGAATCTGCGTCTCCTGCATTCGCAGGCGGTTTCTTTACCACTGCGCCACCTGGGAATCCCTCATTAAGGAACAGATTCCAGAAGCATCGCCAACATTTCCAGGCAGAAAACCAAACCAGAAAGTGTGCAGCTCTGGTGGAAACACTGAGCTGGCTCCACCCGACAGCCAGGGCTCCTAACGTGACCGCGTGTCTGTGTCTCGTGTGTGCAGCCGTGCGCGTCAGCTTAGGAAGGGCAGTCAGAAAACAGGGATGCGGGGGTGGACGTCAGACCTGACAGCGGGTGTCTGAGGCTGGCCTGCTGGGCTTCCTTCTCCGTCGCTTGGTCTCTGTGGTTGGTTGGTCAGTGGGTCAGTTTGTAGTCTGGCCTTGTTCTTTCCGTGTCCTTGTGGTAACTGATGTTTCTGGTCTTCATTTCCATCTGTTCTGCTCACCACTTTGAGAAATTAAGTCAGTTCAAGATCTCCTCCCTGTCTGTCTGAAGAGTGGGACAGGTGACAGGCATGTCCTGAACACCTAGTGGCCAGGGGATTTCTCCCCCGAGCAGGAGAATTGCCCTGGACATTCCCAGGGGTCCCTGGGCCCTTTGAGACTGTGCAGGACTGAACTGGTCAGCATGAGAAGGCTTTGGTTGGAAGGATCTGAAGTTCATTGAGTAGCTGGAGTGTCCTCTTATGAATGGAAATTAATCAGCAAAGACAGAAAAGAACTTTTAAGATACACTTGGTGATAAGCACTGAAAGATATCCAATAGCTGGGAATGCGTGTGTGCCAAGTCGCTTCAGTTGTGTCTGAGTCTTGGTGACCCCACGGACAGTAACCCGCCAGGCTCCTCTGTCTGTGGAACTTTCCAAGCTTGAATACTAAAGTGGGTTGCCATACTCTCCTCCGGGGATCTTCCCAGCCCAGGGATCAAACCTGAGTCTCTTGCAACTCCTGCATTGGCAGCTGGATTCTTTACCACTAGCACCACCTGGGAAGCCCCAGATTCAGGCAGGTCCCCTCAAATCCTCATCCTGGGTGGTTCTGCAGTGGAGTCCTGCTGTGGACTCAGGTGCCAACAGGGCAGGGAAAGACTCTCCCGAGATCCCAAAGGAGCCCAGCTGGTTCCCATCCCATCCCATCCCACCCCACCAGGGGAGGCTGTGGGTGCTTGTGCTCTGCCCACACCGAGCTCACCACCTGGTGCCCGGAGCACTCATCACATGTCGGTGACATGAGTGAGTGAAGGCCTTTGGAGCTTTGCTGGGGAGGAAAAGCTTAACTCCAAAGAAAAACCAGAGCAGATGTCCAAAGTGTGCATTCCTGGAACAACTTGGAGGGCCACCACCACCCACCCTGGGTCTCCCCTGCCTTCTGCTGCCCCACCTCCATCCCATACTGTTTGAGCTGGGAGGCGCCAGCCTCTTGAAGGGCAAGTCACAGGATAGAGCTGGCGGGGATGTGGGAAGCAGGAGAGGGAGCAGCTGTGTGCCATCCAGGCCGCCCCACTCAACAGTGGCAGCCCTCGATCACTATGATGTCTAAGGACATCGTGACGTCGCGTACAGTTGACATTATCTCTGTGAGATGGGATTTCTTTGGAGGAAATGATGCTGAAGCTGAAACTCCAGTACTTTGGCCAGCTCATGTGAAGAGTTGACTCATTGGAAAAGACTCTGATGATGGGAGGGATTGGGGGCAGGAGGAGAAGGGGACGACAGAGGATGAGATGGCTGGATGATATCACTAACTCGATGGATGTGAGTCTGAGTGAACTGCGGGAGTTGGTGATGGGAGGCCTGGCGTGCTGCAATTCATGGGGTCGCAAAGAGTTGGACACGACTGAGCGACTGAACTGAACTGCACTGCCAAGGCAGCGGTTCCCAGTGTGACACTCCACTGCCAGCTGCGCCCACCCCCCATCTCCCAGACCCATGACCTGGAGCCCAGGAAAGACCAGAGCTTCTGGGACCAGGGGCACCGCCTCTCAGGCTTAGTTCAGCCGGCTCTGACTCAGCTGGGCCTCCCTCCCTGGTCAGGCACACACTGTCTCCCCCTGCACTTTAGATCCTGCCTCCTCAGTCCTCACTAGGATTCAAGATGAGAACCCCTGAAGGAGCTTGGGGTTCTGTAGCCCACCCTCCCTCTCCTCCTCCCACAGTCCTGGGCTCTGCCTTCCCCACTGCCCAGCCCCACCCCCAAAACTGACCCTGTGCATCAGGCCTCCCTGGGAGGGGCAGACTAACTCCAGCAACCCTGACAGTCGCTAGACGCACTGGGCTTCCTGCAGCTGCAGGGCTCACCTGTGTCCCACCTTGCCCCCACCATCACCAGAAGGTCATCATAGGTGGGGAAACCTCGGCACAGAGAGGTGCGGTCATCTGCTCAGGGTCACCCCGCCAAGAAGTGGCAGAGGGAGGACTCAAACCCAGACTCCCTGCCTCCAGGGCTCACACCCTACACCGCCTCCTTCAGCTTGGAACAGCTCCAGGCATGGAGTGAATCGGGGCACAGATGATCCGAGAGAGGAGAAGTCCGAATTCTCACACAGGCGCAGTGCATCATGGGATGCTGGGGCGGCAGTCTCTCCTTCCCAGAAACAGTGGGCTGAAGCCAGGGCTGGTTTGGTCCATAAGCCAGTGAGCACAGGGTTGGCGCATTCAGGAGAAGGGATAGTTCCCAGCAGATGCTGGCCCGTCAACCCCAGGGACACACCCAAGGCCTCCCAAGGCTGGGGGTCCAATCCCCTGCAGGCTTAGAGAAGGCTTCCAGCCCAAAGCGCTATCCCTGCAATCACCAGCCCTGCCTGGCTCTGAGGAGCTGGACTTTGAGAGGTTTGGTTCACCAGGTCAGGGAGAGCCCGGAAACCCTTTTCCTGACCCTGACCTCCACCAAGGAGAGAACGGGTGTGTGACCTGGCTCCGGTCAGCCGGACTTCCTGAAAGTCTGTGGCATTTTCCCGCTCTGCTTCCTCCATCACCCCACAAACCTGTGTCACCCAGCAAACAGTCCCATCCACCTGGGGATTGCCAGGTGTGTCCTGGCAGCCACTGACCTCCTGGAGGGCGTCAGCTGTTTCTGGGGTGGGTGTGGAACGGGGTGGAGGAGGGGCTGAGAGCTGAATCAAGCTGTGTCCATGGTCCAGCTTGGAAGGTTGATAGAATGGGGGCAGATGGGTCAGGGGGGCTGGCATCTTAAAGGGACCCTGTCACCCCCCTACTTGGGCCATGTGTAAACCTCCTCTGGGCAGAAACTGGTGGGTTCTTTGGCCAGTGGAGGCCCTGGACCCACAGGTCAGATAGGTCAACCAAAGGCCCCAGCAGCACAGCCTGCAGAGGGCAAGGGCAGGGCATGAGCAGAGGGAGCCTCCGAGGGGGGCGGCCCGGTCACTGTGCAACCAGAGAGCAGGGGTGACAGGCGATGTTTTCGTGGGGGCGGGTTGCAAGGTCCCAGGGCCTGGCTCCTGCCCCATGCTCGCCCGCTGTTAACCTCCCGTCCACCGCTTCTGCCTGCCTTCCTCCCTTGTCTCTCCCCTCAGCCGCACTGTGGACCCAGGTGACCCACCCGTCTGTTCCAGGTCCCTCTGGTGAACCGGAGACTCCAGTCTTCCCTGCGAGCGAGATGCCCGCCGCCCTCTCTCCTCCCCTTGGCCCCCATAACGCTCTGTCGCCGGGTTTTCTAGGCTGGATGCAGAACGTCCTGGACTCTTCTCTGGTTCCTGCTTCCATCCTCTCTCTGCCTGAACCCCCTACCCCTTCCGTCCTGAAACCGTTTTCCCCCCTGGAGGTAGCTCCCCAATGTTTTCCAAAAGTGATGTTGAACACATGCACATTCGTCCTTCGTTTGGGGTCCTCACTCTGTCCCCCTGCCCTCAAAACCGGCACTTCCCATGTGCCTGAAATGCCCATCAGCACCCGGGAGGGGTTGGTTCTTTCCTGCTCACAGCTCAAATGGGAGAGCAAGTCTCTTTCTGCCCCAGGGGCCCTGTGATATTCAGAGAAACACTCGAGGAAGCTGACAAGATGGCCAGGGTTTCAAGTGACCCTCACTTCCCCCATGCCTTGGGCCAACCTCCACTCCCTGCCAGTTGTCCAGAGGCTTTGTGGTGGCATTTCTGCTTACATGGGCAGAAATGCTTGGGAACTGAGAAGGCCCTGTCCCTGTGACCTGACCTCCACACTAAGAGTAATGGCCTGGACAGCATGTCTTGTGATCCAGCTGAAAGGGGGCACAGCTGGGAAGTAAGGGGTCGAGGAGCAGGATGGAGCTCGGAGAAATGGGCAAACAGAAGATGCCTGGCTCCTAAGAGTCAGGAACACAAAGGGAGAGTTAGCCACCCCCAGGAGAGCTAAGAAGGGGGGCCTGGGAGACGCTTAGAGGCGGGGGCTTCCCTGGAAGGACCAAAGGGGCAGATGTCCTCTCTTAAAGTAGACACATTCCCCTGGTGCTGACCCTCCCCACTCCACCCTCCAGGAGAGTGGCCACCCAACTCTCCCGCGAGTGAACCGCGAGTGAACTACAAGTGTGCGTCCACGTGCCCCAGAGCATTACTCCCTGACCCCTCCACTCTGAGAGGACCCATCCTGTCTTTGTAGAGAGTTTACCTACCTAGGACTCCTCATGGAAATGGAGACAGTCAGTCATCCACATGCTTCCAGAAATGTTTCAAAAACATATGTCTGTTCCCTTCCCCAAATACAGTGTAAAACAGGCAAAATCCACATGTGCAGGACAGGGGGGTGTGTTCAGCACCCTGCTCCCTGCCAGGCACCAGGCATGATGGCCCGTGTGCTCCTCCCAAGAGGCCTGTGTCCCAGGCCCCCACCCTGCCTGCAGGCTGTGAGAGCCCTATTCTCTCAGGGCGTCTCAGCAGGATGCTGGTCGCAGTGATGATGCTGGGGACGGGGCTTTGGAGACGCAGTCCAGGTCCCCCACACACACATTTCCAGGCTTTGGGCCTGACCCAGCCTCCATCCCCTTGAAGTTGAGGAAAGCTTCTGGACAGAGGCAAATCCAGGGCTAATGCCCATCCGGGGCTGGCACAGGGGTGACCTGGTTATAGATGCTGCTCTGATGACGTGGCCCCCTCATCATCGTGAGCTTCACCTGAGTCACCACCGAGCCCAAGGGCCCGGCCACCCACCTGGACCACACCGATGCTGCTTATGATTCCCAGATCACGCCTCAAGGGCCCTGCCCCGTGTCACCTCCGTCCCTGCAGGCAGCCCTCGCACAAGAGAGTCGGAGGCCTGGGAGGCGCTGGGGACACACAGGAAGGGTGGCCAGGGGCCGGGTCTGAGGAGGGGCACCCGGGAAGGCAGGTGGGGGGGTGAGCCGGCTGCCCCTCCTGGGCTCGGACTCCAGCAGCGCCGGGCGGCCCCGCGGGCTCTGTGCCTGTCTGTCTAACCTTCCTTTTCACTCCCGTCCTGCCGCCCCGTGTAGGGCTACTTTAGTGACCCCTGGAATGTCTTTGACTTCCTGATCGTAATTGGCAGCGTAATTGACGTCATTCTCAGTGAGACGAATGTGAGTATGACTCTGCCCAGGACGCCTCCGTGCCCCCCTCTCTCTTCACCTCCTTTGGTTTATTTTTTGGTTTCCTGTTTTACCCGCTCCAGTCATGCTTTCTCTCGCACCTGCCGCCGTCCTGGGGGACGTGAGCCCCGCCACTGTCCCCACCCCGCCGGGCCGGGCAAAGGCTCCCGCTCCTCCCGGACGCCCGCCCGGCCCCCGACTAACCCACTTTTGTCAGGCTCCGTGAGCGACAGGTGCAGGCATGCACCTCCAGAGCTGTGGAGTGGTAAGGGGTCCAGTATGCCCACATAACCTCTTTCTTTTCTCATTTTTTTCTCTCCTCTCCTTTCTTTCGTGCTTTTGTTTTGTTTTGTTTTCATTTTCCTCTTCCTTTTGTTTTGTCTCCTTTGCCGCTGGTTTTTCTCTCCCTCCCTCCCTCGGCTGCTCTGCCCATGCAGCACTATTTCTGTGATGCATGGAACACATTTGACGCCTTGATTGTTGTGGGTAGCATTGTTGATATAGCCATCACCGAGGTAAACGTAAGTACCGGCGTCCCGCCCTGTGACGCCGTGCCTGCCCCACGCTCACCCCCATCGCTCTCCTTCGCCTCCTCTCCTCCTCCCAGCCCATTTCCACTTTGTTATTCTCATTTGTTTGTTTAAATTGGTTTAAAGGATTTTTTTTCTTGTTGCTTTATTTTGAAATTTCTTTATTCTCTTTTTCTAACATTTGAAACGAGTTAGGCCCTCCTCTCCTTCCGAGTTCTGACTCCTGCATCCTTTCCTCTCCTCTTTACAATCAGCCTGGCATGATGCACACTGTCTAGGAGGATGCAGCCCCAGGACCCCGGAGTAAGGCGATGGAGGACTGTTTACAACCCCTGGTTAGCTGCCGGGGCGGGAACCCAGCCCCTTCCTGCTCCGGCATCTGGGAAAAGCCTCTCCTGAGGAGCCCGGGCAGGCAGAGGCTCCCACTTGGCCAGCCCTCTCAGCCCACCCTGCCCCGTATTCATGTTGGAAGGGCCCCTCACTGGGAGAACACTTGTATCCCTCTTCTCTGGAGAGGGCTCCTACCCCCAACCCACCCCCTTCTGCTTACTGTGGAGCACCTGGCCTCACATGAACCTGCCCTGAGGACCAGCCTTGCCGCTGCCTGGCTCTCCCTGGCCCGCCCCCCAGCCTGGCTCCAGGGCCTCCTGCACCTGCTCCTGGGAGCTGCGCCTCCTAGACAGTCTTCAACCCCTGCACACGCTCGTCTGTCCCTGGCATGCTCAACCTTCTCTCTCTATCTGTAGGCAAGCCCTCTTGCGGCTGGTCTTTAACATGTGTGGTTTAGTTCCTTGTCATGGTTTTTTATTGGTTAAGAGACTTGATAATGTTTGCACAAATGTTGATGCACTGAACCATTGAGTAACAGCTTAGAGCAAATGCTGAAGGGTTCTGATCTAAGGTGTCAGAAACCCCCCATGACCGTCAGCCCCTCTACCCCAGTCCTTAACTGCCCCTCCACCCCAAAGCTGGCTGCCAGTCATTGAACTGACATCACTTCTTGTCCTGATTCCCCATCAGAAGCCTGTCTGCCCTTTCCCGGGGGTGGATGCTGGGAGGAGGCTGTTACACCCTGCTGTCAACCTCACCTCTCCCTGCTTGACCCACTGCCCAGATATGGTTGCCCCTCTGTCTCAGGGATCCCCTGGGGTCGTCTTTGTCTTGTGATGTGTGTGTGTGTGTGTGTAAACTCCTGTGCACACACACTTCCTCTGTGTGTGTGTGTGTGTGTGTGTGTGTGTGTAAACTCCCGTGCACACGCACTTCCTTGACCTTATCCGACAAATGACTGGAGCAAAAGGAAACTGAGCTCCCCCCAACCTAGGCCTCTTCTCCCTCGCACCACTCCCTGCTCCTCCATGTGGCCCCAGGTTGCTCTCGGATCCCTGCACATGCATATCCCTGACCAGGGCCCTGTGCTCAGACCAAGGGGCCCTCTCGGGGGAGACAAGGGAAGGTCAGGGTAGGCCTGCCTCTGGAGGAGGGATCTCAGTGGGGGTCTGTGCAGGAACCAAGGGCAGGAAGGTTACAGCAGAAAGGCCCCTGGTGCACAAGACACACCCAGTCCCACGGTCTTCTGGGGTTAGGCCAGAAGGCCACTGTGGCCAGGCTCGCGTCATCACTCAGCCTGCTGTTTTTTTTTTCTGTGCACATGCATTTACATACATAAAAATGAAAGGCAAAGGGGAAAAGGAAAGATATAGCCATCTGAATGCAGAGTTCCAAAAACTAGCAAGCCTTCCTAAGAGATCGGTGCAAAGAACTAGAGGAAAACAATAGAATGGGAAAGACTAGAGATCTGTTCAAGAAAATCAGAGCTGCCAAGGGAGCATTTCATGCAAAGATGGGCACAATAAAGGACAGAAATGGTATGGACCTAACAGAAGCTGAAGATATTAAGAAGAGGTGATCAGAATACACAGAAGAACTGTACAAAAAAGATCTTCATGACCCAGATAACCATGATGGTGTGATCCTCACCTGTAGCCAGACATCCTGGAGTGCGAAGTCAGTGGTCCTTAGGAAGCATCACTACAAACAAAGCTAGTGGGAGTCATGGAATTCCAGCTGAACTATTTCAAATCCTAAAAGATGATGCTGTTAAAGTGCTGCACTCAATATGCCAGCAAACGTGGGAAACTCAGCAGTGGCCACAGGACTGGAAAAGGTGAGTCTTCATTCCAGTGCCAAAGAATGGTCAAGTTAGTGTTCATCGCTCAGCCGTGCCCGACTCTCTGCGACCCTGTGGACTGCAGCCCACCAGGCTCCTCTGCCCATGAGATTTTCAGGCAAGGATACTGGAGTGGGCTGCCACTTCCTTCTCCAGGGGATCTGCCCAACCCAGGGATCAAACCCGGGTCTCCTGCACTGCAGGCAGATTCTTTACTGACTGAGCTACAAGAATGCTCAAACTACCGCACAATTGCACTCATCTCACATGCTGGCAAAGTAATGCTCAAAATTCTCCAAGTGAGGCTTCAACAGTACATGAACTGAGAATTTCCAAATGTTTAAGCTGGATTTAGAAAAGGCAGGGGAACCAGAGATCAAATTGCGAACATCCGTTGGATCATAGAAAAAGCAAGAGAATTCCAGAAAAACATCTGCTTCATTGACTACACCAAAGCCTTTGCCTGTGTGGATCACAACAAACTGTGGAACATTCTTAAAGAGATGAGAATACCAGACCACCTTACCTGCCTCCTGAGAAATCTGTAGTAGGTCAGGAAGCAGCAGTTAGAACTGAATGTGGAACAATGGACTGGTTCCAAATTGGGAAAGGAGTATGTCAAGGCTGCATTTTGTCATCTTTCTTATTTAACTTATATCAGAGTACATCAGGTGAAATGCCAGCCTGGATGAATCACAAGCTGGAATCAAGATTGCTAGGAGAAATATCAATAACCTCAGATATGCAGATGACACCACCTTTATGGCAGAAAGCAAAGAAGAACTAAAAAGCCTCTTGATCGAAGTGAAAGAAGAGAGTGAAAAAACTGGCTTAAAATTCCAACATTCAAAAAACTAACATCATGGCATCTGGTCCTATCACTTCATGACAAATAGATGGGGAAACAATGGAAGCAGTGAGAGACTATTTTCTCCAAAATCACTGCAGATGGTGACTGCAGCCATGAAATTAAAAGATGCTTGCTCCTTGGAAGAAAAGCTATGACAACCTAGACAGCATATTAAAAAACAGAGGCTACTTTACCCACAAAGATCTCTCTAGTCAAAGCTGTGGTTTTTCTCTTAGTCATGTATGGATGTGAAAGTTGGACCATAAAAAACGCTGAACGTGGAAGAATTGATGCTTTCAAACTGTGGTACTGAAGAAGAATCTTGAGAGTCCTTGGACAGGAAGGAAATCAAACCACTCAATCCTAAAAGAAATCAGTCCTGAATATTCATTGGAAGGATTGATGCTAAAACTGAAGCTCCAATACTTTGGCCACCTAATGTAAAGAGCTGACTCATTGGAAAAGACTCTGGTGCTGGGAAAGATTGAATGCAGGAGGAAAAGGGGACAACAGAGGATGAGATGGTTGGATGGCATCACCAACTCAATGGACATGAGTTTGAGCAAACTCAGGGAAATAGTGAAGGACAGGGAAGCCTGGTGTGCTGCAGTCCATGGGGTCACAAAGAGTTAGACATGACTAAGTGACTGAACTGACGGCTGTTTTTAAACAAAAAGTAAAGACAAAGGAAAATTTTCTAGGATATAAAATTTCTACCCCCAAAATTGACTGTTGGGGTTGGGGTGGTGCAGGACCCCAGGACTGGTGAGTGGTATCACATGCAGAACCACCATCTGTACAACGGTTTCCATTTACAATTCGTCATGGCCTCCAGCTCTGGAGTCCATCCCCCTGAGCCTAACAGTCAAGGGTGATCATCCCCATTGGCCAGGGCACAGGTGAGGGTGGGGCATAGGTAAAGATGTGACACAGGTGAGGGTGGGGCACAGGTGAGGCTGAGCACAGGTGAAGTTGAGCATAGGTGAAGGTGCAGCCCGTCAGTGCCTTTCCCACCCCTGGACTGGAGCCCGGGCCTCCCAGGGTGACTGGCTTCCCACACCTGGGGCTAGGACTGCTGTCTGTCCCGCTGCAGTGCCCTTTGTTAACTCGTGAATCCCACATCCCCGTCTCGTGCATGGCCTCCTGCTGGCCAGGATTGGCTCAGCCCATATGTTCCATAGTTTATATCCGAAAGAACCACAGGAGGTTTTTTATTTTCAAAACAAGAAGTTACAGGCCAGCACCCCTTCCAGCTGGAAGCCACTCAGCTCCTCCCAGGCTTCCTTCGCCCATGTGGAGATGTTCCTCACTCCATAGACGGAGGAGTCTGTCAGAAGTCATGGGGAGGATGGTCCGGAGATAGAACGGGGACAGTGCTTGTAATGGAGAGCAAAGCGGGGGCTGGAGACCCTCCATGCAACCCCCACTGTTTTCCTTCCCTCCCACACATGCAGTTAGGAGATGCACCTTGTCACCCCAGGCAGGGGTCAGAGGGCTGAACGCAGGCCAGACCAAGTGCTGGAGTCCTGACGCTGCTCCTCCATGGTCTGGGGTGCATGATATTACTGCCAGGTATTGAAGCTCAGCTAAGAGCATTCATGTAGAAGCCTGGCATACACTGTAGAGCGCTGTTGAAGGGGAGAGAACGTGGCAGCAAGCCAAGGACATTCTTTCCAAGCTCCCTGCCAACACCCCTGCCAATCACAGACTCAACAGCCCTTGTTCCCAGAGGCACTGGACTCTTGGTTGACGGGTGTGGCAGGATCAAGGCAAGCTCCTGACTCCTGCCTGTAACTCAAGCCAGACAGGCCTGGCCCGTAGCAGGGACGTGGCCCTGCACCTGGACGGCAGCCAGGATCGGGGGTCCAGTTACAGGAGCAGCAGCACTTCATCCCCAGGCAGGGCCCTCTCCTGCAGGTTCTGCCTCCTGCCAGCAGCAGCCTGGGGCCTGGCGCTCCCTGGGGCAGGGAAGAGCTCAGCACCAGGACTTTGCTGGGTACTGCTCCAGCTCCGCCCCCCACCTTGAGTCTTCTAGTCCTCCTTTCTTCACCAAACCTCCCTTCTGGGATGAACGTTCCATTCCAGCCTTAGGATTTCTGGAGGCTCCTCACCTGTAACTCCTCATCTTTGACTGTCTTTCCTGAAATCAGCGGATGCTGTCTTCATCCCTCTAGATACTGCCCAGGTTCAGATTCACCCCCTTCTCTTCAACAGCTCCGTCCTCCCGCCACTCCCAGGCTCTGGTGCCCCTAGGGAGGTGGGCTTCCTAGGAACCATCATTGCCTTCTGTGTGCCGGGCACCTGGGATCTATCGTGGGCCAAACAGAAGCCCGTCCTCAAGAGCCAGAATCCTAGGGCCAGGAGATGATCAGGCACAGAAAGCCAGAAATCTCACGATATGCAAAAGATGAGACGTACCAGGTGAGGGCATCAGAAGGTGGGGAGCGGAGAAGACAGGTGCTGTTCTCAGAAGATGAGCTGTAGTGAAGAGGTGAGTCTAAACAAAGCAAAGACCTAAAAATGGAAAGAAAACACGCTGCTACTTGGAAGAAAAGCTATGACAAACCTAGACGGTATTTAAAAGCAGAGACATCACTTTACGGACAAAGGTGTATATAGTCAAAGCTACGGTTTTTCCAGTAGTGATGTATGGATGTGCGAGTTGGACCCTAAAGAAGACTGAACGCTGAAGCATTAATACTTTCAAATTGTGGTGCTGGAGAAAACTCTTGAGAGCCCCTTGGACACAAGATCAAACTAGTCAACCCTAAAGGAAATCAACCCTGAATATTCATTGGAAGGACTGATGCTGAAGCTCCAATACTTTGACCACCTAATGCAAAGAGCCAACTCATTGGAAAAGACACTGATGCTGGGAAACATTGAAGGCAGGAGGAAAAGGGGACGACAGAGGATGAGATGGTTGGATGGCATCAACTCAGTGGACATGAGTTTGAGCAGGCTCTGGGAGATGGTGAAGGACAGGGAAATCTGGCGTGCTACAGTCCATGGGGTCACAGAGTCAGACACAGCTGAGCAACCGAGCAGGGACAGCAAAGACCTGAAGGAAGTCAGGTGATGCCCTTGTGGGTTCCTGGGCACGGCGAGCAGGGCGGGGGGTCAGGGAGAGCTCCAGATTTGGGGCTTCACCTGGGCACGAAGGAGAGATTTTGGCATCTTTAGGAAGAGGTGTCCATGGTCCAGGGACCTGTTTGCTGTGCACAGGAATCAAGGATGAAGCCGCTCCACCATTTGGAAGGGGGACACAGCCATCCAGGCATGAGGCCTCTGGCTCCGGACAACCCCCTTGCTCTGGGAGATGCCTTGGATCCCACGATGTGACTGGAGGAGGCCCCGGGCCCCAGCTGTCCATGTCTGTGGCCCAGCTGCCTGGCCTCTCCCGACACGGCACCTCCTCCTCCTCTGTCCCTGAGGAAGCCCCCACTGCTCCTCTGTCCCTCAAGTCTCGAATTCTTTTTCCAGAAGGAGATCCATGGAAGCTTCCAGGGGTTCAGCCAGCACCTGCCCCCCCAAGCCCTGCAACCTCCCTCCCCTGCTGACAGTGACAGGAAGTGTTGGGAGGCCCAGGTCCTTCGTCAGGAGCACAGGTGTCCCTAGTTGGGGACAAGGAAGCCAAGTGACCGAGAGCAACAACTCGCCTCGGGGCTGGACACCTCCTGGCAGGTCCACGTGTGGAGATCGGGGGCCATGGAGTCAGAACACTCACGTGGGGATGCTTGGACACCTGGACTGTGGGCCAGTGGGGCTTGGAGACCAAAGGGCACGGGAAGTGTGGAGCACCCCCACGCACGCGCACTGCCTGCTGGACAGGAGGGGAAAGTGGGCGGAGGGGACACGGACGGGACAGGACTCGGCTCAGAGCCTCCAGGATGCATGCTGGGGCCCCACGTGGGTGCTGCCCACCTGGCTCCTGGAACCAGCTGTCTTTTAACCACAGACCCACGGGCCTGGCTTCCGACGACTGCCCTCACTGGCTCCCACTTTGGCCATGTCCTGAGTCGGAGCGCCCGCTGCACGCCCGCCCGGGCTGAGTCAGAGCCTCCCTCCCCCCGCCCAGCCCGCAGGCCACGCCTGGCCCCTGCCCCGCCTCCCTGCCCCCCCCACGGCCAAGGGGCCAGAGCAGACGTGTGTCCAGATGGCAGCGGCCTGCCTGGCCCGGGTTGCTCCTGAGGCCGATTAAATCAGACTGGCGGTCTCAGGCCAAGCTGAGGCGGAGCCATGATCCTTGCCACCCTCCTGTGCCGCCCCCACCCCCGCTCCTGGAGCCCCTTCGAGCCCCTCTCCTCCTCAGTACCATCCCTACCCAGTGCCCCCAACAAGCCACCAAAGCGCCTTGTTCCCAAAACACTGGTCACAGAGGGCGGTGTTGACTCAGGAAGCTGCCTGCCAGGAAGTAACACTGCCTTTAAAAGAACAGAGGTGAGGCTGGACCTAGCGAAGCACCTTGGGCGTGGACGTGAGGCCTTCAGGAGCACGACCCCCAGTGAGAAGGTGGACCTGGGCCTCCCCCTGTCCCGAAGGGCACTTTCTCCTCTGCTTGTAAGTGAAGCTGGCCCCGAGAGGTTGAGCAGAGCCCTGCTCGCCAGCCGTGAGTGAGGCCCGGACAGGCCGCAGTCCAGTTGGAAGCGGGGAGCCGCTTCCTGAGCCTAGCCTCCACCTGCAGAATGAGGTCCATGTGCTGGGCAGCAAATTGATGAGGCCTCCAGGGTGGGGGCAGAGAGTGTCCCAAAGCCAAGGCCTGGAGGAAGATCCTTCCCCCGGACCTGAGCCAAGAGGCCCCTGGAGGGGGTTCTCAGCCTGGCCATATTAGCTGTCCAGCGTCCCGACAGCCAGGACCCGATGGGGACCCGCTTGCTCTGAGCCTTCTGACCGAGACCCTTTCCCTTTCTGTCATCTCATTTCCTTTCTTTTTTTTAAAAATTAATTTAATTGGAGGCTACTTTCCATTGTCGTGGTTTTGCCATACATTGACATGAACCAGCCATGGGTGTACATGTGTTTCCATCTCATTTCCTTTCCTCCCCTGTCCCATTCTTAGTTTTCATTCCACATGCACCCCCTGTGCGTGCACGCTCTGTTACTTCAATCGTGTCTCGCTCTGCCACCCCGTGGACTGTAGCCTGCCAGGCTCCACTGTCCATGGGTTCTCCAGGCAGGAATACCGGAGTGGGTAGCCATTTCCTCCTCCAGGGGATCTTCCCGACCTAGAGATCAAACCCGCATCTCTTACGTCTCCTACATTGGCAGGTGGGTTCTTTATCACTAGTGCCACCAGGGAAGCCCTTCAACCCCCCTCCTTTGCCCTAAATCAGAGGACTGGACAGAAGGAAGCAGGCAGGGCACAGCCCTGTTCGGCCACACGGCCAGCCCTCGAGTCAGCGGGTGATGCTCGTCCCCAGCAGCCAGCTCAGCCAAAGACCATCCACAGCGGAGGGACCTCAGCTATTCCCTAAGCTCGTGGAGCAAGTGAGGGAGCCAATCTCTGGCCCCAAAACACTGACCACGCCCCCAAAGCACTCACTCTCTCATGTCACTTCCTGCTTCTGCTGATTCGTTTCCTTGAGTCTGATCTCCGCCTGTCAGGCTCACTGTGTCCATCTCTGTCTCTGTGTCTGTCTGCCCCACCCCACACCACCCACACATGGGACTTTGTGTTGTTGTGAGTGCTCGTGACAAACTGACTTTGTTCGAGCTCCTCTTGTTGGTTGTCTGCTTGAATGACTGTTCCTCCCAAGGAAGATACAACAATCCTGGTGATCTTGTAGTCAGCCCCGTGTAGTGTGAATTCTGCAGGTAACAGCACGTGGCGGGCCATCAGGCTGCAAAGGAACAGCAGTGCGGCTCCTGAGGCTCCAGCCACTCCCTGCGTGACTGCCAGCACAAATGGGGCTCCCCAGTTCAGCCACCAGAGTCCTGCAGGGAACGTGGACCTGATCCCTGGCCAGGAAACTAAGGTCCCACGTTCTGGGCAGCACAGGCAAAAAAGAAATGACAAAAAGTTATGCTTAAAAAATAACATTAAAAATACTTGATATCCCAGAAGAAGAATACCAATGTTTACGTAAAATAAGTAGTATTCTGTCTTGGCCAAGGCTCATTGGGCTGGGCCAGGTGGCCCAGGTGGGCGGGCCCTCTGAGTCAGCCCTTCTGGTCCCATTCAGGCTGCGGTTGACCAGAAGACTTCAAGCCTCTGCCCAGGGATGTTAGGAGTATGGGCAGCTCTGGCGGTTTTCAGGGTGCATCCAGATGGAAGCAGTGGCCAGAGCCCCAGCCCTAAGTGTGTATGGGGGCCTTGTGCCCCTCGCCCACAGAACCCCTGAAACATGGAGCTCCTGGGTGTTCATGTGGGGCACAGGCCCCTGACCAACTGGAAGCTTCCTGCGTACATGCGTGTGCATGTGTGTCTGTGTCTGTCTCCGTGTGTATCTGTGTCTGTCTCTGTGTTCCGTCCCGGCCTGCTGGCCACATCCTAGACACCCGCCCCCTGCAGGCACATGGGTGGACATGGCAGCCAGGCCCCTCGGGGAGCAGGGACAGCTCTCGGCCGTGGTCCATAAGTGACCAGAGCAGCGTCCTCTCCCCTCCTCCTCCTATCCCTCATCCTGTGTCCCCGCCAGTCCGCAAAAAGGACACCTCCCAACTTGCTTTGGGAAAAAAGGAATTTGCTGAGAAATCTATTACCAAAGAAGAATTTTCAGCCTGCGAGCAAATGTCTTGTGCACAATTCTGTCCTTCAGAAGCTCTGTTATACGTTGTCCTTGTTTGTACCTTGAGAACAAAACACAGGAGCAACGCTCTGAAGTGGAGGGCAGCTGTGGAGGTGGAGTGAAGGTGGAGTTGGCGGCTCTGGGGGCCAGGACTGTCCAGGGGCCAAAGGGCAGGGTGCCTCCCCGGGTGCAGCACTGGGCTTCCCAGAGCTCGCCTGCAGCCAGTCCCCTGCCCCCTAACGAGCCCATGGTCAGGCCTATGAGGACAGCTTCCCAGGGCATTAACACTAATGTCCTCAATTGTGTGTAGGGCTTTCAAATTTAAAAACCAAGTCCACACTCGTTACCTCATGCCTGTGGCCACAGTCCATACCCGGGGACCAGGAACCTCAGCTCGAAGGCTGGCCCTGCCACACGGGGGCACCCAAACCTTGATCCTCCCTGGAACCTGGAGGTTCACCGCCCCAGGACTCCTTGGCTCAAACACCTAGGGGCCAAAAGCATCCAGGGGCACAGGCAAGGCCTTTCAGCTTCAGCTGGCAGTGCTGGGTAGGTGTGTGCAGTGCCAGCCCCTGGAGGCTGTCTCAGGACACAGAGCTGATTAAAAATACATGAAATCCACCTTCAAACTCCAGAAGACCTCAGTGATAACGAGTGTGAATTAGTCAGTCTGTCACCAGAGATGGTTCCAGGCAGAACACCCAAGAGCCTGGCTGGGTGGGAGCTGGTGGCGGACATGCCCCACACCTGCCAGGCCAGGGCCCCCACACCTGGCCCTCCTGCCCTCTGCTGCCACTGGGTTGCTCCTGTGTCGCCAAGACCTGGAACGCGGGCCTCTTCCTGGGAGACTCATTACAGCTTATCTCTGTCTGCCTTTCTTTAAAGCCAGCTGAACATACCCAATGCTCTCCCTTTATGGTAAGACCGAGCCTCCAGACCACGCTCTCAGCTTCTGTGACCCCCACCAACGTCCCCACTGCCTCCCCCAACCCCCGGCGTCTCGGAGCCCAGGGACAGGACTCGGCTCAGAGCCTCCAGGATGCATGCTGGGGCCCCACGTGGGTGCTGCCCACCTGGCTCCTGGAACCAGCTGTCTTTTAACCACAGACCCACGGGCCTGGCTTCCGACGACTGCCCTCACTGGCTCCCACTTTGGCCATGTCCTGAGTCGGAGCGCCCGCTGCACGCCCGCCCGGGCTGAGTCAGAGCCTCCCTCCCCCCGCCCAGCCCGCAGGCCACGCCTGGCCCCTGCCCCGCCTCCCTGCCCCCCCCACGGCCAAGGGGCCAGAGCAGACGTGTGTCCAGATGGCAGCGGCCTGCCTGGCCCGGGTTGCTCCTGAGGCCGATTAAATCAGACTGGCGGTCTCAGGCCAAGCTGAGGCGGAGCCATGATCCTTGCCACCCTCCTGTGCCGCCCCCACCCCCGCTCCTGGAGCCCCTTCGAGCCCCTCTCCTCCTCAGTACCATCCCTACCCAGTGCCCCCAACAAGCCACCAAAGCGCCTTGTTCCCAAAACACTGGTCACAGAGGGCGGTGTTGACTCAGGAAGCTGCCTGCCAGGAAGTAACACTGCCTTTAAAAGAACAGAGGTGAGGCTGGACCTAGCGAAGCACCTTGGGCGTGGACGTGAGGCCTTCAGGAGCACGACCCCCAGTGAGAAGGTGGACCTGGGCCTCCCCCTGTCCCGAAGGGCACTTTCTCCTCTGCTTGTAAGTGAAGCTGGCCCCGAGAGGTTGAGCAGAGCCCTGCTCGCCAGCCGTGAGTGAGGCCCGGACAGGCCGCAGTCCAGTTGGAAGCGGGGAGCCGCTTCCTGAGCCTAGCCTCCACCTGCAGAATGAGGTCCATGTGCTGGGCAGCAAATTGATGAGGCCTCCAGGGTGGGGGCAGAGAGTGTCCCAAAGCCAAGGCCTGGAGGAAGATCCTTCCCCCGGACCTGAGCCAAGAGGCCCCTGGAGGGGGTTCTCAGCCTGGCCATATTAGCTGTCCAGCGTCCCGACAGCCAGGACCCGATGGGGACCCGCTTGCTCTGAGCCTTCTGACCGAGACCCTTTCCCTTTCTGTCATCTCATTTCCTTTCTTTTTTTTAAAAATTAATTTAATTGGAGGCTACTTTCCATTGTCGTGGTTTTGCCATACATTGACATGAACCAGCCATGGGTGTACATGTGTTTCCATCTCATTTCCTTTCCTCCCCTGTCCCATTCTTAGTTTTCATTCCACATGCACCCCCTGTGCGTGCACGCTCTGTTACTTCAATCGTGTCTCGCTCTGCCACCCCGTGGACTGTAGCCTGCCAGGCTCCACTGTCCATGGGTTCTCCAGGCAGGAATACCGGAGTGGGTAGCCATTTCCTCCTCCAGGGGATCTTCCCGACCTAGAGATCAAACCCGCATCTCTTACGTCTCCTACATTGGCAGGTGGGTGCTTTATCACTAGTGCCACCAGGGAAGCCCTTCAACCCCCCTCCTTTGCCCTAAATCAGAGGACTGGACAGAAGGAAGCAGGCAGGGCACAGCCCTGTTCGGCCACACGGCCAGCCCTCGAGTCAGCGGGTGATGCTCGTCCCCAGCAGCCAGCTCAGCCAAAGACCATCCACAGCGGAGGGACCTCAGCTATTCCCTAAGCTCGTGGAGCAAGTGAGGGAGCCAATCTCTGGCCCCAAAACACTGACCACGCCCCCAAAGCACTCACTCTCTCATGTCACTTCCTGCTTCTGCTGATTCGTTTCCTTGAGTCTGATCTCCGCCTGTCAGGCTCACTGTGTCCATCTCTGTCTCTGTGTCTGTCTGCCCCACCCCACACCACCCACACATGGGACTTTGTGTTGTTGTGAGTGCTCGTGACAAACTGACTTTGTTCGAGCTCCTCTTGTTGGTTGTCTGCTTGAATGACTGTTCCTCCCAAGGAAGATACAACAATCCTGGTGATCTTGTAGTCAGCCCCGTGTAGTGTGAATTCTGCAGGTAACAGCACGTGGCGGGCCATCAGGCTGCAAAGGAACAGCAGTGCGGCTCCTGAGGCTCCAGCCACTCCCTGCGTGACTGCCAGCACAAACGGGGCTCCCCAGTTCAGCCACCAGAGTCCTGCAGGGGACGTGGACCTGATCCCTGGCCAGGAAACTAAGGTCCCACGTTCTGGGCAGCACAGGCAAAAAAGAAATGACAAAAAGTTATGCTTAAAAAATAACATTAAAAATACTTGATATCCCAGAAGAAGAATACCAATGTTTACGTAAAATAAGTAGTATTCTGTCTTGGCCAAGGCTCATTGGGCTGGGCCAGGTGGCCCAGGTGGGCGGGCCCTCTGAGTCAGCCCTTCTGGTCCCATTCAGGCTGCGGTTGACCAGAAGACTTCAAGCCTCTGCCCAGGGATGTTAGGAGTATGGGCAGCTCTGGCGGTTTTCAGGGTGCATCCAGATGGAAGCAGTGGCCAGAGCCCCAGCCCTAAGTGTGTATGGGGGCCTTGTGCCCCTCGCCCACAGAACCCCTGAAACATGGAGCTCCTGGGTGTTCATGTGGGGCACAGGCCCCTGACCAACTGGAAGCTTCCTGCGTACATGCGTGTGCATGTGTGTCTGTGTCTGTCTCCGTGTGTATCTGTGTCTGTCTCTGTGTTCCGTCCCGGCCTGCTGGCCACATCCTAGACACCCGCCCCCTGCAGGCACATGGGTGGACATGGC
The DNA here is from genome assembly GCA_006410675.1 of Oreotragus oreotragus. Lineage (NCBI taxonomy): Eukaryota > Metazoa > Chordata > Mammalia > Artiodactyla > Bovidae > Oreotragus > Oreotragus oreotragus. The sequence continues at coordinate 188,924 of SJYX01020176.1, forward strand.
AGCCAGGCCCCTCGGGGAGCAGGGACAGCTCTCGGCCGTGGTCCATAAGTGACCAGAGCAGCGTCCTCTCCCCTCCTCCTCCTATCCCTCATCCTGTGTCCCCGCCAGTCCGCAAAAAGGACACCTCCCAACTTGCTTTGGGAAAAAAGGAATTTGCTGAGAAATCTATTACCAAAGAAGAATTTTCAGCCTGCGAGCAAATGTCTTGTGCACAATTCTGTCCTTCAGAAGCTCTGTTATACGTTGTCCTTGTTTGTACCTTGAGAACAAAACACAGGAGCAACGCTCTGAAGTGGAGGGCAGCTGTGGAGGTGGAGTGAAGGTGGAGTTGGCGGCTCTGGGGGCCAGGACTGTCCAGGGGCCAAAGGGCAGGGTGCCTCCCCGGGTGCAGCTCTGGGCTGCCCAGAGCTCGCCTGCAGCCAGTCCCCTGCCCCCTAACGAGCCCATGGTCAGGCCTATGAGGACAGCTTCCCAGGGCATTAACACTAATGTCCTCAATTGTGTGTAGGGCTTTCAAATTTAAAAACCAAGTCCACACTCGTTACCTCATGCCTGTGGCCACAGTCCATACCCGGGGACCAGGAACCTCAGCTCGAAGGCTGGCCCTGCCACACGGGGGCACCCAAACCTTGATCCTCCCTGGAACCTGGAGGTTCACCGCCCCAGGACTCCTTGGCTCAAACACCTAGGGGCCAAAAGCATCCAGGGGCACAGGCAAGGCCTTTCAGCTTCAGCTGGCAGTGCTGGGTAGGTGTGTGCAGTGCCAGCCCCTGGAGGCTGTCTCAGGACACAGAGCTGATTAAAAATACATGAAATCCACCTTCAAACTCCAGAAGACCTCAGTGATAACGAGTGTGAATTAGTCAGTCTGTCACCAGAGATGGTTCCAGGCAGAACACCCAAGAGCCTGGCTGGGTGGGAGCTGGTGGCGGACATGCCCCACACCTGCCAGGCCAGGGCCCCCACACCTGGCCCTCCTGCCCTCTGCTGCCACTGGGTTGCTCCTGTGTCGCCAAGACCTGGAACGCGGGCCTCTTCCTGGGAGACTCATTACAGCTTATCTCTGTCTGCCTTTCTTTAAAGCCAGCTGAACATACCCAATGCTCTCCCTTTATGGTAAGACCGAGCCTCCAGACCACGCTCTCAGCTTCTGTGACCCCCACCAACGTCCCCACTGCCTCCCCCAACCCCCGGCGTCTCGGAGCCCGGCCCCAATGCATGTCACCCACCCGTGTCTGCCATGCGCCTTGCCTGCCTGGTCTGCGAGCTGTCGGTGCTGTTGGTGTGATGTTTTGTCCGTGAGCTTTCCTGTGGGTGGCAGTTCACTGTGACCTTGACCGTCTGAAAAGCCACTGGGAGAGAATCAGACCAGAGGGCCAGTTCCTGTTAAACATCCTGAGGACCTGCTTGTTGGCATCTCCAACCTTAATCTGGTGTGGGGTTTACACGGGACACCGGCTTGTGCCACGGTGAGGCCCCTGGGAAAGAGGAAGGAGAGGTGATGTAGTGGAGGTGGCGAGCAAATGGGTCCCTCCTGATCACCAGCTCCTGGGAGCTCTGATCAAGGCCCCAGCAAGAGGTTAAGGTGGGATCCTTAACTGTGGGGGGCATTAGAACTGGGCCATACGCCCGCGTCCCTAAAGCAGGCTGTGTGGTTGGGGCCACTCCTGCTGCAGGAGTCTTTGACTAAAGTGACAGAGCAGCCACTTTGAGTGACCTTGAAGTCACCTTGGAACAGCTGTCTCCAAGAGGCTGCAGTGAGACTTTGTACATGGAACAAGTGTGAGTCTGTAGAAGGAGTGTGGGTTGATTCCCCAAGCCCCGAAGTGAGCAGATGAGGCAAGACCCAGGGTGGCATTCCTTAACAAAGCCCATGCCTGTGGCTGGAAGGGCTGACTCTGGGCGTCCTGCCCCTCACCTGGTCAGTAGAGCATTGGGCACCTGCAGTGTCGGGCGCCCAGGACCACTCAGGCCACAAGCTCGAGTTTGGCTGTTTAACAAGTCAGATGTAGATGCCCCTGCGGCACCCACTTCCCAAACTCACCGCACAGCTGAGGTTCCATGTGAGCTGGCACCTTCTTCTACCTCTCCTCTTGAGCATGGTGGGGCGGGGGAGTGCCGATGGCCGAGTTACAAAGCCCTGAGCCGCCTCTGCGTCCTCCTCTGGTGGACACAACCTCCTTTTAAGGAGAGAAAGTAGAATTTCAAGTAGGTACACAGATGATAGAATATACAAAGAGGAAGGGCATCAAAGACTTCAAACCACACAGGCGGGTGGTTTCCCGTATTGGGAGGTGGGCGGCCTGCTGCCAGCTCCTCCCACCCCTGGGCCTGCCTGGAGAGCAGCTTTGGTTCAGAAAGAAGGCTAGGTGAGCCTCTCCCGGGGCAGAGCAGGGTGTGCGGGTACGTGCAGAACCTGCCCCTCGGGGTGTCCTGTTGTGTTGGAGATAAGAGGAGAGGCCCCTGGAGCAGCCGCAGGGTTAGACACAGGGGACACGAGGGCTCCCGTGCTGGTGGGATTTTCATGGGTGTTGTCAAGCCGGATCTGACCTGGAGATGGTTAGAAGTAAAGCCAGAGGAGCTGGGAGTTGAGAAGCGGTGGCCACACAGGGCCCAGCAACAACCCAGAGATGCCTCCAAGCAGGAGGCCTGCAGCAGGAGCAGTAACAGGAAGCCCAAAGGTCCGTTCTCTCCTGGTGTCAAAGGGCTGGGGGCTGCACTAGCGCTGGGGAGCCAGCCAGCTCCCGGGGCCAGCACCCCCAGCTCTCTGTCCCATGTGGGCAGGAGGGGGTCAGGGGTCTGTCTGTGCTGAGTGCCCTGAGGTCTGGAGGCAGACGGTGACAGGGCAGCCAGTCTTGTCCCTAGACCTGGCCAGGCGCCTGCCGGCTCTGGCCCCCGCCCCCTCCAGGACACCTTGAGCAGGGCCCCTTGGTCCTCTCACACCCAGGCCGGACTCATCCAGGGCTCACTCTTGCTGCCCTGGCCCACCCAGCCCGTGCCCCCAATGCTTCCAGGTCTTCAGCCTGGAAACCAAGGCCCGAGGTGGGTGGTGGGCAGCAGGGGGCCAGCCAGGCCTGGTACCAGCACCAACACCCCAGGCCAGCCCGCAGCCTGGGCGGGGGTGCTGTGTAAAGTGGGGGAGATGACACCTAGAGTGCCGAGTCTGGGCAGCCGGGAGCAAGACCCCTCCATGGGCAGCCCACCAGGACCCCAGTGCCACCTGGCAGAGAGCTGGTCCCACTGGGAATGAAGGACCCTGAGCAGGGCCGGGCAGGAGGGAGGCTGGGGCCCCTGGAGTGGTTCTCAGCCTAGATCGCAAAGCAGATGGAATTCCTACAGAATCACCTGTTCCCCCCACCCCGCCCCACAAGGAGGTGGGGAGGACTAGGGGTGCTGGGGAAGACGATCGGGGCCAGGGCACTGCTAGGCGCTGCCAAGGCCAGGGGCTGGCCTTCCCATCCCTGGGCGCCGCAGAGTCTAGTGCAGCCCACCACCCCGCTCGCCTCCACCCCCACCCCGGGCCGTGCCGAGCAGCCTCGCCCGCCCACCCACCTGGTAACTGCTGTGTTAACGGCCCCAGAACGCAGAGGAGAACTCTCGCATCTCCATCACCTTCTTCCGCCTCTTCCGGGTCATGCGTCTGGTCAAGCTGCTGAGCCGCGGGGAGGGCATCCGGACACTGCTGTGGACCTTCATCAAGTCCTTCCAGGTAGCCAGCCCTGCCCACCCCGCAGCTCCCCCGGGATGGTGCTCCCAGCTTAGGTGTCATCAGCACTGGGCAGTCACCACCCCCCAGAGGCGGTCCAGCAGGATCTGCTCTTCACACTGCTTGCAAGCTTCGCCAGACTCCCCAGGACCTGGTGTCCCCGAGGGGGCTCAGGGCTGCCAACTGCAGGGCTGATCTCTGCTCCCAAGAGCCACTTTCTTCTAAAAGTGGGATAGCTGGCCCTGGCCCTGCCCTCTCTAACGAGTCTTATATACGTCTGAGGTTGGAAGAAGCACAGCTGTTAGGTCCCCAAACTTCCTGAAGACACTGGCATAGGGACCCCTGTACCTAAAACTCCTGACTGTGGGCTTCCTGAGACAGAGATCCCCAGTATGGAGGGGCCGTAGGGACAGGCTCAGGGTGGGTCCTGACCCGAACATGTAGGACTGAAGTTGCAGCCAGAGGAAGAGGCCGGGCTGTCGGGGCCCTCCACCCCACCCACCAGGTCAGGTGCCTCCCCACCCCCTCCCAGCCATCTGCTCCTGAGATCTGAGTGGTCTCAGTGGGGATCAGGCCTGGGCATACCCCAGAGTCCCATAGCCACGGGTGACTACAAACTCACCCACCACCGACAGTTCCTGGACTGGGAAGGGGGCTGAGGATCAGGCCTGAAGGTAGATGGACACCCCATGGGCCTGAGGCACCACCTGGAGGTGTGTGGGCTTCGTCCATGCCCTGTGAGCCCGAGGCCTCCCCAGGAGGAGGCAGGGACACTGAGCTAGTAAAATGCAGGGACCAGCCACAGGCCAGTGCTGCCTGAGCATTTTGTGGGCCTTACGTCAGCCAGACTCCCAAATCCCTGAGGTCACTACTCTTCCTCGCATTTCTCGGGTAAGGACACTGAGGCTCAGAGAGGTTAAGCCTGCCCAGCACCCATAGCTATGCTGGTGGAAGCAGGCTTGGGCCAGGATCTCGCTCTTGTTCAGGGCCCCTTGGTCCTGCCTTTGCTCCACCTGGGGAACAGCTTATAGCTGTGGGGGGACTGGTGGGCATCCCCCCGGCCCTCCGGCTGCATGAGGGCAGGCGGGTGGCAGGAAGGCATTGTGCTCTCTCTAGATTGTTTCTGCCAAGGGGGCATAATGCTGTCTCAAGCTCAGCGCCCAGTTTTCTGGGTCCCCCACCCCAGATCTCAGGTGCCAGAAACCAAGGGGAGGGGAAGGGTCAACACCAGGCTCAGGCTTCCTTCAGTGCCCAGAACGTGTATCTGACTCCTGGAAGTGCCCCCAGAGCCTGGCAGCAGCTGGTGGCTCCAGAGATGCTGCCGCAGGGAGGGGCCCCGCCACCGGCCTCACGCATGCGTGTCCCGCAGGCCCTACCCTATGTGGCCCTCCTGATCGTGATGCTGTTTTTCATCTACGCCGTGATCGGGATGCAGGTAGGACGGGCTCCCAGCCCCCAGCCCACTTCCCCTGACTCCCCCATTCTGGGGTCAGAGAAATCACCGGAAGTGGAACTCCTCCCCCCAACCCCATGGTGTCCTTTGAGTGCACAGCTCAGAGACCCTCTCTCCCCATGGCCCACTGGATTCTGCTTCCTATAGAAAGAAACTCCCCCAAGTTACACAATGATTTGTTAATTATTCCTCAATGAAGTTTTCTTTTAAAGAGGAAAAAAAAAAATGTTGTCTAGAATCTGCAGCCGGAAGAGAGGAAGGCCAGTGAGCCTTGCTCCTGCAAGACAGATTTGCAGTCTCTGCCTCCACCAGCTCTCCCAGGGCCCCTCCCAAGGGCTGGGGGTGCTATTCTTGGATGTTTGTCCAAAGTGGAGGGCTGGGATGGGGGCTGGACAAGGCAGCAGATGCCTGCCCCCACAAGGCCCTCTGAACTTTGTTCAGCTTATGAGCCAGTCTGTCCAGGGTCAGCTGTGACCCCTAAAAAGACCACTGGATGCTGGGTGGGAACCAGGACCCGTGTCCGTGGCTCGCTGACCCTATTCTCCCCCCGCCAGGTGTTTGGGAAAATCGCCCTGAATGACACGACAGAGATCAACAGGAACAACAACTTCCAGACCTTCCCCCAGGCCGTGCTGCTCCTCTTCAGGTGGGTTTTCTGACAGCCAAGGCCCGATGCAGCCAAATAGATATTATAAAAAGGAAGACAACCTTTTTCATGTACAGATAATGTTCTGGTCTGGGCAGCCTGCCATAACAAATGGCACGGATGGATGGATGGATGGAGAGGCGCGAACAGCAGGTATTTTTTCCCCACATTTCTGGAGGCTGGAAGTTCAAGGTCAAGGTTACCAATGATTCCCATCCTGATGGGAGCCTCTTCCTGGGCTGCAGACAGTGTCCCGATGCCTGTGTCCCCGCGCTGTGGAGAGAGAGGAGAGCGCGTCTCTCCTGCTCTGATAAAGATGCTGCTCCCATCATGCACCCCCAGCCCCACTACCTGCTCTAAACCTGAGTGCCTCCAGCACTGCCACACTGATGTTTGGGGCTGCAACGTGCGAATTCTGAGGGGACACAAACATTCGATCCATGTCAGGCAGTAGCTAATCCATGAATATAATAGATGAGCTCATACACCATCACCATCTCAATACTACACGTTTTATCCCTTGCAATAAGACGAGAAAAATAAACCAAAGCGTAAGAATTCGAGAAGAAGAAACAAAATTAAATGCCAAAGAAATGGATTGCCGAAGACAATGAGAAAGAATCCAACTTAAAAATGAGCAGAGAAGTTGAGGATTGCTCCAAAGAAAATATGTGAATGACCCATGAGCACGTGAAAGATGTTCACCATCATGAATCATCAGAGACATGCAAATTAAAACCACGGTGAGACACCACCCCACCCCATCAGGATGGCTGCTGGGAGAGCGCAAGTCCTGCTGAGGGGGTAGAGATAGTGGAACATCTGTGCAGTACTAGTGCAAATGTAAAATGCCAACAGCCACTGTGGAGGAACAGTATGATGGTCCCTCCAAATATCAAAAATAGATTAAAAATGCTGTATGACCCAGCAGTTCCACGTGTGAGTATATACTAATACCTGAAAGAATCGAAAGCAGGGTATCAAAGAGATACCTGCCCCCTTATCTTCATGGCAGCAGCATCCACAGGAGCTACAGCATGTCAGCAACTGTAGGTCCTTTGAAAGAAGAATGGATGAGCACAATGTGGTTACAACACAGTGGAACGTGAGTCAGCCTTAAAAGGGAAGTTCTGACTCCTACTATGACATAGACAAACCTTGAGGCCATGATGTTCAGTGAAACAAGTCATAAAAGGCCAGGTTTCCTGTACAGTTCCACTTACGGGAGGTACTTGGTCAAAATCACTGTTGTCGCTCAGTCATGTCAGATTCTTTGTGACCCCGTGGACTGCAGCATGCCAGGCCTCCCTGCCCGTCACCATCTCCCAGAGCTTGCTCAAACTCCTATCCCTTGAGTCGGTGATGGAATCCAACCGTCTCATCCTCTGCCCTCCCCTTCTCCTCCTGCCCGCAATCTCTCCCAGCATCAGGGTCTTTTCCAGTGAGTCAGTTCTTCACATCAGGTGGCCAAAGTATTGGAGTTTCAGCCTCAGCATCAGTCCTTCCAAAGAACATCAGGACTGATCTCCTTTAGGATGGACTGGTTGGATTTCCTTGCTATCCAAGGGACTCTCAAGAGTCTTCTCCAACACCACAGTTCAAAAGCATCACTTATTCGGCACTAAGCCTTCTTTATGGTCCAACTCTCACATCCATACATGACCGCTGGAAAAACCGTAGCAGCTTTGACTATATGGACCTTTGTTGGCAAAGTAATGTCTCTGCTTTTTAATATGCTGTCTAGGTTTGTCATAGCTATTCTTCCAAGGAGCAAGCATCTTTTAATTTCATGGCTGCAGTCACCATCTGCAGTGATTTTGGAGCTGAAGAAAATAAAATCTTGTCAGTGCTTCCAATTTTCCCCTTCTATTTGTCATGAAGTGATGGGACTGGATGCCATGATCTTAGTTTTTTCAGTGTTGAGTTTTAAACCAGCTTTTTCTTGCTCCTCTTTTACCCTTATTGAGAGGCTCTTTAGTTCCTCTTGGCTTTCTGTCATTAGAGTGATATCACCTGCATATCTGAGGTTGTTGATGTTTCTCCCGGAAATCTTAATTCCAGCTTGTGATTCATCGAGCCTGGCATTTCACATGATATATTCTGCATATAAGTTAAATAAGCAGGGTGACAATATACACACTTGACATACTCCTTTCCCAGTTTTGAACCAGTCCATTGTTCCATGTCCGGTTCCAACTGTTGCTTCTTGCCCTGCATACAGGTTTCTCAGGAGGCAGGTCAGATGGTCTGGTATTCCCATCTCTTTAAGAATTTTCCAGTTTGTTGTGATCCACACATTCAAAGGCTTTAGCATAGTCAATGAAGCAGAAGTAGATATTTTCTGGAATTCCCTTGCTTTTTCACTTTCTCCCAGCACAACCAATAATAAATAAGTAAAAAAAATTTTTTTAATTTGGTTACCTGGACAGAAGAAGATAAAGCATATTTCTATCTCCTGTGGAACCCCAAAATAAATTTCATAGTAAGGGTTATTATGAAATTATTATGAAAAGCAAATTCTTGGATCTTTTAGAACATATAGAAGGATATTTTTACAACCTAGAATACAGCAGGATTTTTCAGACATGATGCAAAAAAGCACAAAACTAAAGAAAAATTACAATTTGACCACACCGAAATTTAAAACTTCTATTCTTTATAATACATCATTAGTGGAGCTGGGAACGAGCCACAGAATGGAAGACATTGGTTGCGAAGTGTGTAACTAACAGAGGACTCATATAAAGAATGTATGAAGATGCCACAAATGAACAGGAAGACAGCCGAGGAGGCAGACCGCAAACACCTGCCATTCAGCAGATGAAATAAGACTTTTCATCATTTTAAAACCAAATTAAAACAGCAGTACATTATTACTTCACACCCATCACATGAAATTCACTAATACCAGGAGTCGACATGTCTAAACTCAGAAACTGAATAGAAGAGGGAGGAATGGAGTGGCGGGGTGGGTGGGGCGGTGGACGGATCAGGGAGGGGCTAATAAAAGGGCTCAAACTCTCAGCTGTCAGATGAGTGAGGCCTGAGGTCTAAGCTGAAAATGGTGCCTGTAGTTGATGACACGGATCGTATCACTGAAACTTGCTAAGACAGTAGAACGTAAATGTTCTCACCAAAAACATAGGATAAAGCTGTGAGGGGATGGGTGTGTTATCAGGTGGAAGGAGTCCTTCCCAGTGGGCACACACGTCCGATCGTTGTGGTCTACGCTCCAGCTCACAGTCTCGTTTGTCAGTCACGCCCCAGTGGCGCTGAGGAAAGAGCTGGCACATCTGTAGAGCAGTGGTATCTCCTGCCTGATGCCAGAGCCTGAACCAGATGGATGCTTGGAGAACAAGCAGGGTCAAGCATGGGGAGGACTCACCTGCTGTCCACTGGCGAGTCCACCTGGAAGCTGGCTTCCATGAAGGCCCTGCGCGGTGGCTGCAGGCTCCCTGGTGACAGCATAGAAAGGAAAAGCCGTATCAGGCGGTGGGCTCTAATGGAATATAGAGCACCCGCTACACAGGGTGAAGGAACGAGAACTAAAATGTATCCAAATGGCTAAATCTCAACTCTTAACAGGAATTGCAGAAAAGATGGAATCTGTTAGCTTTCCCATAAGACTTTCAGGCATGGAGACAGTGTTGTGTGTGTGTATTCTGTGGATACGCCAGCGCCGGGGGCCTGAGAAGCCTCAGACCCAATTCAGTGGTTCCCCCAGGAGGACGGCTGTGTGAGCCGCTCTGGGCATGGTCTCTCACAGGTGTGCCACTGGGGAGGCCTGGCAGGACATCATGCTGGCCTGCATGCCGGGCAAGAAGTGCGCCCCCGAGTCGGAGCCAGGCAACAGCACAGAGGGGGAGACGCCCTGTGGCAGCAGCTTCGCCGTCTTCTACTTCATCAGCTTCTACATGCTCTGCGCCTTCCTGGTAAGCCGGAGGGGGCCGGCGGCCTTGCGTGCTGGGCGTGCGGTCCAGGCTGGGCTGGAAAGCCTGCGTCCCTGGAACTGTCCAACGAGCTGGGAGGGGCAGGAGCTGGGCCGGGTGAGCTCAGCCACCTCCTTCTCGTCTGTTCTTGGCTCCTGCCTTCGTCCCCAAGGACAGGAGGCCGCTTCAGCATCTCTGGCACTTTGATGAGGAGCGATGGAAGGGTGGAGGACAGTCTCCCCTGTCCTTGGCAGCCCCACCTTGGCAGCTGGGTGTAAGGGAAACAGCCCACAGTGGGGTTCATGCCGCATAACTGAGGGGAGCTGGTCAGGTCCTCAGTCAAGAAAGCCAAGTTCTAGAGGCCAGCGTTTCCATGGTGCCACATGGCTGGCCTTCAGGAGCGCCGGCCTCCGAGCACATGGCCTTGACAGCCACACATGCAGGAAGGGCCACTGAGGCCCGTCTTCTGTGCCCGTCTTCTGCAGATCATCAACCTCTTCGTAGCCGTCATCATGGACAACTTTGACTACCTGACGAGGGACTGGTCCATCCTGGGTCCCCACCACCTGGACGAATTTAAGAGAATTTGGGCAGAGTATGACCCTGAAGCCAAGTGAGTGCCCAGAGGGAAACCCAAGCCCCCAACCTGAGAGGGGGTTGAGTGACCACATGTGGGAAAGAGAGTCAGACGGGTTAGCACTGGGCGGACCCACTGCAAATCCTGACCTGCACAAGACACCAGGGTCAAGGGTCAAGGGCCAGCAATAGGAGGCCTTAGGCTGAGTCAAGACCATGTCTGCTCTTTTCCATTGAACAGGCAGATGGTCATGATGTTGGAGCAACCAGTATGTACTTGAGTCAGGACGTCTGGGCCAGGCAGGGCCTGGCTGTATCCCTGCCACAGGTCCATCAGTCCAGGCATCATGCTTGGTTGACTCTCAGGAAAGTGTCAGATGGTTAGATGGTCAGATGGTTAATTGATGGAATCAGCAGTAAATACCGACAATTTCATTGCCTGCTATCCTTGCACCTTTCATTGCCTACTGAAATATAGCACTGATGGAAAATTGCTCCTTAGAAATCTAAACATGTATATTGGTTTTTGAGTTTTACCACCCAGTTCTACAGCTCGGCACCAGTTTGATCACTAGGGTCCAGCTGTGGAGAGTTCCTCCCACAGGAGACCCCACCCTTGGGCACAGGAGTCCTGGGCTGCCGGCCGAGACCTTCCTCCTGACCTTCCCTCCTCTCCTGCCTCTTCCAGGGGACGCATCAAACACCTGGATGTGGTGACCCTGCTCCGACGGATTCAGCCCCCACTGGGTTTTGGGAAGCTGTGCCCTCACCGCGTGGCTTGCAAAGTAAGAGATGGACTGGGCTCATGGGAGACACAACTTGGGAGGCGAGACACCTCCAGGTATTGTGGGCAGGCCAGTGCATCTCTGCGGGGATGAGGGTAGTCTTCATGAGCCTAAAGAAAGGATTGAGCCAAAACAGGCACTGGGGCTCCTTCCTGTGGCATATACGTCCTCAGACAGTGAAGGAACCACGGAGTGACGTGCACACACGTTTTGAGGCTCCCCCCACCCCACTCCCACATCCTCCTGCCTTGGAGGCACCTCAGGGGTTCCACAGGCGGGTCCTTTGAGAACCAGCGGCTATGCTGACTGCTGCGCCCCCTCCCCAGCGCCTGGTCTCCATGAACATGCCCCTGAACAGTGATGGGACCGTCATGTTCAACGCCACACTGTTTGCCCTGGTCCGGACAGCCCTGAGGATCAAGACGGAAGGTAAGGTCATGGGGGTGGCCGGGAGCCCTAGTGGACCAGCCAGAGCCGAGCTCGGCGCCTGCGGGGTCCCGGGGACCCCTGCCCTTGGGGTGTCAGAGCTGTAGCCCAGCGTGATCCTCCCCCACCACCCTGCCCCGGGGACATCAGCGGGACCAGGCCTGCTCAGGCAGCCTTTGTTCCTTGAGTGGCCTCCTTGCCTGTAACTTTTAGAGATTCTCCCAGCGACCCCTCGGGTGAAGCTCAGATGGCAGGAGGTGAGCGCTTCCTGAAGCGGGCCGAGCCCTTGCACCGTGGGGCTTTACCGGCTGCAGGTGGATCTCAGATGTTCAGCTTTCCTTGCAAAGTAAACCCTTGTGTCGTCAGGAAGGGGTCACAGTGGACGGGACCATGGTCCAGGTCAGCACAGGCTGGCCCACATACAGGCACAGCCAGCCGGCAGGGGCATCAGAGCCCCCTGCGCTTGTTCAGGGCCACGCCACTTGGAGGCAGGGACCGCCTTCTAGTTTGTACCGCAGCAGCCCGTGGCCAGGAGCAGCTGGGCTGGGCTGTGCTGACCCACCATCTTCGTGGCCGATTGGGGTCAGAACTGCTCTGCGAGGGCAGAGGTGCACCCAGGGAGCTGCGGCAGCTCCCAGCCTCCTGCACAACTCTTGGAGCTGGGGCGTGCTTGAGATGGAGTCCCAGCACCTACCCTGAACACCGAGTCTGCATCCCGTGCCAGCCGCGTGCACGGGTCACCTGAGCGAAGTCTGAAACCCAGCGACACAGTCACTGGGAAAAACCCGGCGGTGTCGTTTCCCCTTCAGAGCTTCGGATCTGAGGCTCAGGCCACCCATCCCATCTCCCGGAGGAGCGCTGGACAGGAGGACAGGGGGCTAGACCGTGGTCACACATGACACTCTCTCCACCTCAGTTTCTTTGTGAAACAAGAAGGCGGTGACATGTGGCATTCAGTTCAGTGGACAAGCCAAGAGGCGCCTTCCCTCAGCTAAATCCTCCCACAGAATGACAGAAATATCCAGGATGAAGAACAAGAATCCGGGATGAAGAATCAAGACCCATGTCAAAATTAGGAGCTAATATTAAAAAAAAAAACAACCTCTTAGTAGTTCAAGTTTGGCTGCTCAAAAAAAGAAACTCAGGCTGAAGAGTGGCCAAGGCCACAAGTCAAGCTGGAATAGGCATGAACAGACCTGTTTCTGCCAACAAAAGACTGGCATGGACATGGTTGGGTGTACATGCGTGTGTGACCAGGAGGGCTAGGAAGGAAGCTCGCTGACACATGAGCTGTGGTTGCCACAAGCATTGGACCCAGCCGTGACTTCTGTTCACTACTTTTACCTTCTTCCCTTTCCCAAACTTTCCGCAATGACTGTGATTACAATTCTGTCCAAGAGGGAAGGTTTGTTTTTCCAAGGAGGGAAGAAATGAAGACTCCTGGAAGGAGCATGCTGTGGTCCTGAAGGCTTGATATAAAGTGAGGACGTACATTTTCATCCTGTGTAAGAATGAGATACACCGATGCCTGAAGCCCAGAGTCAGCATCATCAAGACAGTCGTCAGACTGAAGCAGGTCCCAGCTGAAGAGCCAGACACACACAGCCCATCCCGAGGAATGCATTCCTGAGACCAAGAGAGAAGCTGGCCGCATGGAAGCTAGTCAAGCCAGGAATTAAAGGAAATTCCCCCACCAGCAAAGCGCTGGCATCTCATCCCATCCTGCTCTCCCACTTCCGAGTCACGTGTCACCCCAGCCACCGTGGGCGCCCACTCAGGAGATCTGGAGTCCAGCCATGGGACAGCGACCTCTCTGCTCAGGGGCCCTCAGGCCAAAATCAGCCTGTTGACCAGGATGGGTCCTCTTCCCGGGGCTAGGGGGAGAGTCCCCTTCCAGCCCGTTCAGGCTGTCAGCAGACTCACTCCCCACAGACTGGGACCGGCCTTGGCTAGGCCCCTGCAGCTCCGAGCTCCACGCGGTCAGGGGGGCCTCCCTTGTCTTTGGCCCACTTCACACATGATTTTTGTTTGTTTTTTGTTGTGTGCTGTTTTTTGTCGAGGCCTAAGTGACATATAACATTACGTGAACACAGTGAACAAGATAACGATCCTGTTATTTGTTTATATCACAAAACAACCACCACACATCGAGACAACACTCGTCACCCCACAAGCTTACAGCTTTTTTCTTGTGACGAGGACTTTTAAGATCCGCTCAAAGCAACTTGCAGATACACAACACAGTATTGCCACAGTCCTCATGCTGTGCTTGACATCCCCGGGATGTGTTTGTTTTATAGCCGGGAGTTTGCACCCGAGAGCGCCCCCCTTGTGAAGGGCGCCTGGGGTGAACCCAGGCCCCCTGCACAAGCCCCCTGTCCTCAGGGCCCGTGTACGTATCACGTCACCTGATCGCAGGGTGAGACCCCGTGTTTACCGTCCTGGCGCCACGCAGGGCCTGTGCACTGGTGGTGATGGAAGGGAGCCAGGGGTGTGCTAACCCCAGCCAGCCTCCCAGTGCCCTCTCACAGCTGCAGGTCTCAGCTCTCTGAGCCCAGGACTGGAAGTTCAGCCAGTGGAGGAAGTAGANTCCTGGCGCCACGCAGGGCCTGTGCACTGGTGGTGATGGAAGGGAGCCAGGGGTGTGCTAACCCCAGCCAGCCTCCCAGTGCCCTCTCACAGCTGCAGGTCTCAGCTCTCTGAGCCCAGGACTGGAAGTTCAGCCAGTGGAGGAAGTAGACCGCTAGGGGCCCCTGATCTCAGGACCCCATCTCCTGGTTTCTGCCCCACACGAGGTTTTGCTGCCTCCCCAGGAGGAGACCCAGTAGAGGCCTTTGACTCAGGCCCCTGGGTATGGACACTCCCGCGGGTCTGCAGGGAGACCACTCTTCCTCCCAGTGTCCCTTCTGGCAGGTGGCCATTGGGCTCAGTCTGGCCCTGGCAGCCCCCATGAGGAGAAGCCGCGAGTGGGGTGCAGGGTCACTCTGGCCACTGGGCAGCAGGTAGGGGGCAGGGGAGAGCTGACCAAGAGGGCACGGAGGTGGGCCACAGGAACCTGCAGAGGAAGAGACAGAACCCACGTTCAGGGCCGCTGGGCAGAGCCCTCGGGCAGCCATGTGGGCTCCTGCACAGGGACCAGCTCAGCCCACCAGAGGCCCAGGGGACAGCTGCCAGTCAGCCTGCATCCCCCCACAGGGAACCTGGAACAGGCCAATGAGGAGCTGCGGGCCATCATCAAGAAGATCTGGAAACGGACCAGCATGAAGCTGCTGGACCAAGTGGTGCCACCTGCAGGAGGTGAGTACCCACCCCCCATCCCTGGGCACGTGCAGGTCCCACGTTCAGCCTGCGTGAGACCTGCCTGTTCCGACTGGAGCCTGGTCCTAGCCTGAGGTCACCGGGGAGGCCAGGCAGGCCCCTGGATGCCTGCAGGTTTGGGAGAACGTCAAGGAGACTGCAAGGTAGGGGCTTTCCCATAACCCACCCGGCTGGGAGCTGTGGGAGTGACAGGGACCTGGGGAAAGAGCCCCCAGGACCCCCTCTTTTGTTCCTCCTGAGGGGGGTTATGAGCCCCCAGGACCCCCTTCTTGTTCCTCCTTCGCAACCCTATCTGTCTTGCATATACAAATACTCAAATATAACTCTTTAATACAAAATATATTGTTGGATTGGCCAAAAAGTTCATCCAGATTTTTCTATAAGATGCTCCTTCAGAAAAGCCCAAGGAAACTTTCTGGCCGACTCAATATAATCAAAGTTTTTCAATGAATAAATGCTTAGGGGCAATGGTGCCCAAAGCTGTGGGCACCTGGAGCTTCAGGACCACAGAACAGTCAGTTAACAAGCTCAGTTAGGTTTAAAAAGCAAGGTGGGAAATCATTTTGATGATATGCTAATTTTTCTGTGAGGAAGGAGAGGATACTAATACATTTGGGGCTTCCCTGGTGGCTCAGCAGTAAAGAATCTCCTTGCAGTGTAGGAGTTGCAGGAGACTCGGGTATGATCCCTGGGTTGGGAAGATCTCCTGGAGAAGGGAATGGTTATCCACTCCAGTACTCTTGCCTGGAGAGTCCCATGGACAGAGGAGCCTGGTGGGCTACAGTCCCTGGGACCACAAAGAATTAGACACGACTGAAGCAACTGAGCACGCATACGAGAATGTATTTTCGGACTTGCAGAAAGTATTTGCATGAGGAGTCTCTGGGAAAATACTCAGGAAATGAATGAGAAAGGTTATCTGAAAGGAAACGGGAACGTGATACCCTTCACTGTACACAGGTCTTTTTGTATATTTTTGTCTTTTTCAACCATGTGCGTGGAGAGTGTCTTCTCAAAAAAATTAAATTGATCGCTTCTCAACCTTTTGTCTAAGATCAAGTGTTGCATCTGTTCTTATCAGTTTAAAAAAGTTAAACTGGGAAAACCTAAGAAGCTGAGGACTCCCAGACAGGGTCCAAGCCCCCATTTACCTCCAACCCTGTCCTCCCTTTGCTCTCAGATGACGAGGTCACAGTGGGCAAGTTTTATGCTACTTTCCTGATCCAAGAGTATTTCCGGAAGTTCAAGAAGCGCAAAGAGCAAGGCCTGGTGGGCAAGCCCTCCCAGAGGAACGCCCTGTCCCTGCAGGTGAGGGGCCCTTGCCCCTGGGGACCTCCTCCCACCTCTGCCAGGTTCCAAGCTCCCACGGGTCCCTTCCTGAAATTCCAAGCCTGCAGGGGGACCCTCCCCTCCCGCCCTGCCTCCTGCACTCACTGCCCTCTGTAGTCCTGGACTCCCAGCCCCTCTGAGCTCGGGGAGGAGGGGGAAGGGCTGAGGGTCTACTGATGCCTCTGAGACTGCCCCTCAGCATGCCTGCACCCCCTGTGGATCCCCGGAGCTGGCCTCCTTGGGGAGAAGCAGAAGGGAAGGTGGGTGGCAGGTCAGGTGGGTGCCTGGGCCCTCATGCCCTGTCCCCTCGGCCCAGGCTGGCCTGCGCACCCTGCACGACCTGGGGCCCGAGATCCGCCGGGCCATCTCTGGGGACCTGACCGCCGAGGAGGAGCTGGACAAGGCCATGAAGGAGGCTGTGTCTGCAGCCTCAGAAGATGACATCTTCAGGGTAGGTGGGCACCCCGGCCGCAGTCTACAGCCTCCGTAACCTGGGTTTGGGGCAGGAGGGCGAGTGTCCTGAACCCGAGAAGAACCAGCCCTGTGCCCCCAGCTCTCCCACTCCTCTCCCCACCCGACCCCTGCCACCCGCCTCAGCTCTCCCCACTCCCTCCCTCTGCCTCCATCCAAGCCTAGCCTTTCTCAAGCTCACAGAGCATCACTGGGCCTTGGAGGAGCAGGAAGCCATTTTCCTAAGGAAGTGCTTCTGAGGAGATGCTTCTTCATTACACATTGCAAAGTAGTGGCCTTGGAGCCACATTTAAGCCACAGGCCTATTTTGTCTGCCAACCTTTGAACGCATGGCTCATTCAAAAAATCTAGACTTCCAGCCTGTCTCACAAAAATCAGAAGACGTGTGGTATCAGGCAGCAGACGCCTGGAAGCCAGAGGCAATCTGGACTTGGACCATGCAGTCTCCAGTCCCAAGCGTCCCCTCCAGCCCTCCACCTTGCTGGATACCGAGGCTGTCAACAGTGCTAACCATGAAAACTAGAGCCTACTGGGATTCTGAGGCCCTTGTGCCCAGATCTCTTCACAAACCCCAAGGCACTTGGCTAAAAATCCTACAGCAAGTGAGACGCTGCCACCCAGATCTGAGGCAGAGCTGCTCACCCTGCCCTCCCAGCCCCGCCAGGCTCCCAGGTGGCAGGAACACAGGGTGAGAGGGGCCCGGCCCGTGAGGGTCCTGTCCTTGCCATCCTTCTCCCCCTCACTGTGAAACGTGCCTCACTGAATGGCTCAGGGACACACTACCATGTCAGCGTGACCCGAGAGACCCCAGCCCAGCAGAAGCTACTTGCCCAAGGCAGGGAGGGAAGCTGGGAGAGACACGGACTCCAAATCTGAAATCTAGGGCTCTCCGGGGAAGGAGGCCGTGGTGGGTGTACTTGCTGTGGTGATTCTCAGAACCGCTTGGTCAGCGCAGTTTCCAGCTCGCTGAGCCAGCCGGGTCCTTGTCTGTCAATCCCCTTGGCACCTTCTGGCCCCTTTCTCTGCCCCTCAGCCCCCACGAGCCTGCCTGCCCCAGGGAAGGG
This sequence comes from Oreotragus oreotragus, assembly GCA_006410675.1. NCBI lineage: Eukaryota > Metazoa > Chordata > Mammalia > Artiodactyla > Bovidae > Oreotragus > Oreotragus oreotragus. The sequence continues at coordinate 206,627 of SJYX01020176.1, forward strand.
TCTCCATTCCAGACAGTCACTGCGCCTGCCCCCCATCCCATTGGTCCCAGAAGGAGGTCCTGTCACACCTCTACCTGTTGTTACCCCAGGGGTCTCAGGGGACTGCCTGGGCCCTTCCAAGCTGCCAGGCGTGCAGGCGAGAGGCCTGGTCAGCTGGGTGCTGCGCAGCGCGGTTGAGCTCCCTCCCTCCCCCACAGGCCAGCCCTTCACCCACCGCCCTCTCTCTGTCTCTCCTCCCGCAGAGGGCCGGCGGCCTGTTCGGCAACCATGTGGGCTATTACCCCAGTGACGGCCGGGGCGCCTTCCCCCAGACCTTCACCACCCAGCGCCCCCTGCACATCAGCAAGGCCGGCAACAGCCAGGGGGACACCGAGTCCCCCTCCCACGAGAAGCTGGTGGACTCTACCTTCACCCCCAGCAGCTACTCATCCACAGGCTCCAATGCCAACATCAACAATGCCAACAACACCGCCCTGGGCCGCTGCCCCTGCCCCGCTGTCCACTCCGGTGCTGTCAGCACCTTGGAGGCCCGCGGGCCCCCCTTGTCCCCTGCCATCCGGGTGCAAGAGGCCTCATGGAAGCACAGCTCCCAGAGGTAAGCTGGGGGCACGGAGGGGCTCAGGGAGAAGCGTTTGGCCGGCAGACCCACCTCTCAGCCCTCAAGCTGGGGTGGACCACTCCTGCTGCCGGGACCCTGGCCAGAGGGCAGGTGGATGCTCAGGGAGGCACCATGGCCCCACTGGCCAGCACATGTCCTGAGGTGCCCGCCTCTAGACGGGGCAGAGGAGCCCTGGCCCAACCCCTGAGATGTTTGTGTCCTGGAGACACAGCAATCTCTGCCCCCCGGGCCCTTCTCAAGTCTCTGCCCAAATCTGGCCTTGGGGCCAACTGGGACGGGACGGGGCCCCCCTCTTCTAGAGGCAGGAGGCCCTTTGGCAGGGCACTCGCCTGCTCTGTCCCAGCCTGGGGCAATTCCTGGTCATCCTGCCAGCGTCTCCAGCCCCTGGCCTTTCTTTCCTTCCACTCTCTGCTCCCCGGTGAGCCAGGGCCCCCAGCTGGGACGTGCTGGGCTGGTGGTACCCACCCACGCTCTGGGCCTCGGGCAGCATTTACATTGGCAGCTCTGGGTTCCACAGCCGGGGGATCTGGCTGCTTCACCCGAGCAGGACAGCGGTGCCAGCAGGAGCTCGGGCCCAGAAGTGCCCTCTAACCCCCAACCTCTGTCCTGAGCAGCCATCGTCCCTTCCAGAAGCAGGCTCCCCGCCTTGGTGTCTGTACCCAGTTCACCACCACGCCTGAGTTAGCCAAGGTCCTGGCCCTGGGCCATGTCCCTCCCCTCACAGCTCAGGGCTGAGTGGGGGTGGGGCCAGCTCTGCCCCCAGGGGGTGCTGCCCGCCTGCTGTGATTCTCCACCCCCAGCTCACCCAGAGTGCCCCACCACGCCCTCCCCCTCCCGTTCACGCCAGCGAGAGCCTTCCCGTGTCATGTGTCCTTCACCTGGGGGAGGGCACCCCCTCCAAGGGAGGTCAGGGCCTCCCCTGAGAACCGCCCGGATCCTCCCTGAGTGGCTGATGGGCCCCGGGTCAGAGCTGGACAATGACCTGCACTCAGTTCTGAGAGGATGAGCCGAGATGACTCCCAGATTCCCTGTGAGTCTGAGCATAAAGGGACCCCAACTCTCAGGACCTTTAGGGAGAAAAATGGATGCAGATGGGAAAGGGGAGCCGGAGACCAGAGCTAAAGACCGCATGACCAAGTGAACAGAAGCCCAGGGCCCAGGGGAGAGCTCAGCCCAGGGCACATTCTGGCATGAGTGTCTCAGCTCAGGGGACTCAGGCTCATGCCCCTCTGCTCAGAGGAGCAAGCCCCTGTGTGAGGCCTCTTCTCTGTGCTTGCTCTGAGAATCAACATCAAACTCAAGGCATATCAGCTACGACCTCAGGAAGCCTCCAGCAAGTGCCCCCAGGCCCCACTGTCTACAGCAGCAGGAGGGACAGCCCCTCCCCCTGCCCCCACCCCAGCCCTTGTGTAGGATCTCACCACCCCACCTTCCAAAGCACCATCTCATGGGCTGCTTCATTTGTCACAACCAAAGCCACACAAACAGACAGTTGTACTGGTGGGGATGCTGAAGCATGGGTGGGCAACGTGACTTGTGCCGGGGAAAACTGACCAGCTCAGGACTCAGAGCTCCTTGTCTCCTAATCCCGAGGCCCCTCGCCTGCATGGAACCCTAACGGGAACACTCCTGGGTCAGTCAGTGGTGGTGGTCCCTGCCTGCTGGGGGAAGGGAGGGCTGGCAGCTGCCAACGTTTGTCTCCATCCTGGACACTTTAGGTGCCCCTCCCGGGACAGCCCAATAGCCATGCCGTGTCAGGAAGAGGCCCCTGGGGACGAGACCTGTGCCGTGCGCGTGGACGAGGACGCAGAGCCCAGCAGCGAGCCCAGCCTGGTCTCCACAGAGATGTAAGCTCGTCCCTCCCTGGGGAGGGGCCCCCAACTCCTCCTCCGGCAGCTGCAAAAGGAAGGAAGCCCCCCGCTCTGGTCAGCTTGACGCTTGCTTGAGAAATGATGCTTCCAGGGAAATATCTAAATGTTGTTTCCCTAAGCTTTTTTGACTGTGACCAGACATCGTAAACATAGTTTACAGTGAAGCTCAATAGATACACACGTGCATACCTTGACTGGCTCAGACGGTAAAGAATCTGCCTGCCATGCAATAGACCCAGGTTTGATCCCTGGGTCAGAGATCCCCTGGAGAAGGGAATGGCAACCCACTCTAATATTCTTGCCAAGAGGTTCCCATGGACAGGGGAGCCTGGGGGGCTACAGTCCATGGGGTCGCAAAGAGTCGGACGCAACTGAGCGACTAACACTTCCTGAAGCTGCGTATAATAAAGCTGACAGCAGAGGGCGCCGTTGGCAGCCGTAACTGAGAACACCAGAGCCAGTTAAAGGGAAGGGTTTTTAAACTGCAGGCTCAGACCTGTGAGGGGGCTGTGACATTTGTTTAGTCAGTTACCATCAGCCCTCCTAAAGGAAAGCACAGGACGGGGCGGGACAGCAGGAAGTAGCATGGCCAGCGTCACAAAGGCAGCACTGTTTTGTGAAGATTTGTTGCCAAGTCTCATAACTGTTAATAACCTGGGACTATTCACCAAGCTGAAGCCGTGTTAGCCGCTTTCCTGAGAGAAACGCTTCATCACGAGGAGCTGCCAGCCCTTCTGGCTTCTGACATTCCGAGGCGGGGTTAACACGTGGCCACTCACCACCAGCTGTGCCCTCTGCACACGCTCGGTGCTCACAGGCCACTGCCCGGCGTGGATGAGCCGGCCCCGGCAGCCAGCGAGGGGTTGTGAGAGGATCTCGGGGAGGAAAGCAGAGGAGATCGCCTACCCAGCTGCTTACCCAGCGGTGCAGACGGCAGGGCACAGACGCTCAGAGGAGCTAAGGGTCAAACAGAAGCCAGGTCCTCGAGAGTGGGGACGACCTGAACAGCAAGACAGTGTTACAGGAGGGTGGCCAAGCTGACGTAAGAGCAACGTCTGGTGCGTTTTGCCGAGCACCCTCCTGGCGCGTGGTCAGCGCAGCTGGAGGACAGCCGATGCCCGAGAGCACCAGGGCAGCCTTGCTGGCGACAGGAAGGGCTGAGTGCCAAGGCAGCTCCACTAGGTCCTGTGCAGTCAGCCTAGGGCCTGCAGCGGCTGTTTTCAGGGAAGTGCCCCAGGCCCGGGCGCAGTGGATGCAGGCTCGGGGCCTGGGGGTCCGAGCCCAGCCCTCGCGTGCGGCCATCGTGCGCCCCAGGCCAGGAGGAGCCGTTTCCCCCTGAGTTCCCCTCAGAAAGTCCAGGAGCCATTGACTGACTAGACACCCCAAGGTCCCCCCACCACCTGTCACCAGTGGCCACACGCCTGTGCTCCCGCTGACACGGGCGGGCAGGCCGGGAGAGAGTGGGGAGGCAGGAGCTTAGGCTCACCCTGGGAGGGGCTGCACAGGCAGCATCCACCTGCGAGCACGGAGGAGTCCAGGCCGCTCCAGAGAGGAGCTGTGGGCGGAGAACTGGGCTCCAGCTTTCTCAACAGCGGCGACCAGCTTGTGCACACCTGCCAGCATCAGAGGCGTGGGGGCACACAGGGAACAGGCCAGAGGAGCCGGGAGCTCCTGCTGCCCCGCGGCCTGTGGAAAGCAGCCTCGGGGTCCCCTCACTAAGGGAGAATCAGAAGGCCTGGGGTGACAGTCTCAAGTCCTCTGTTCCAGGCTCTCCTACCAGGATGATGAGAATCGGCAGCTGGCTCCCCCCGAGGAGGACAGGAGGGACGTCCGTCTGTCCCCAAAGAGGGGCTTCCTGCGCTCCGCCTCCCTAGGTAACCCCATCCCCTCCCGCCTCCCTGGGAACCCCACCCCCTTCTCTAGAGGCAGTCAGCCCCTCCCCAGTGATGACAAGGCACACAAGGGTGACCAAGGAACGTCAAGGCCTGGCTGCGATGGCCTCCCAGATGGACCCCAGGGTGGAGCTGGCCTGGGGCTGGACATGTGCTAATGCTACGTCTACGGGGGGGTGGACATCCTTGAACCTCCCTGGGTGTGAGCTGTTGCAGCCGTGTTCCCTCTCCGTGCTGAATCTTCACTTGTGTGCAGGTCGAAGGGCCTCCTTCCACCTTGAATGTCTGAAGCGACAGAAGAATCCCGGGGGAGACGTCTCTCAGAAGACAGTCCTGCCTTTGCACCTGGTTCACCATCAGGTAGCCCCACCTGGGGACAGGCTGCTGCCCCTCCCCCACGGGCTGGGTTCCCTGTGACGAGGAGCAGACCTCCAGACCCCCAGTCGCCCTTCCTGTCCCACACCACTGCTGCGTCCCCTCCCCTACCCAAATAGCCTCCAGGGAAGGGCTCTGCGCACCCGAGGACCGTATACCCCCAGGCAGGACACCCAAGTGGTCCTGGAGAGCCCCTGGGAGGGTGGAAGGGCCAGCAGCTCTCATCTCCCTCCGGTGGCCAGCTGTTCCCTCCCCAGAACTGTCTGTCACTCGTAGCTGGAGCCTGGACATTGAGCAGCACAAAATTAGATCCGTGAAATATGGAAATAACCAAAGAATCTTCCAGCAACATGGTCAGGGCAGAGATATGTCAGGAAAGCAGGTCCAGGCAGATTCAGTAGTTGAACTGGCTCTTGGGCTGAGTGACCCCAAATGAGAGGGTGAAACCCAAGACCCCAGCTTCAAGCTCCTCTTAGGACCTTTGACTCAGTGGAGGTTTCCAACAGCTGAACAGTCCCCGAGGCCGGTCTCTCTCCTCCCGGCAAATCAGGGTCTAAACTGGACTCTTCCCCCACCTTCTCACCTCCTTGATTACACTTCCTTATCATGGGCTTTTGCTTTAAATGGCTTTTTTACCCCAAAGGTGTTCGGTGCCCATCAGGGCTTATAGTCGGCACAGGACAGGCAGAGCGGCTCTGCCCGGGTGAGGGCATTTCTGCTCGGGTTTTGCTCAGCCTGAGTGCTGTCGCCGGAGAACACGTGGTCTTCATGGGGCCTTCTGGAATGTCAGCAGCTCTCTGGGGGCCCCGGGGAGGAGAGGCTGGCAGGCTGGGAACACCACGTGCACTGCTGAGGGATTCCTGGGAGCTGGTCCTCCTCTGCTGATGGCGCCCAAAAGAAGGCCCTCCCGCTCTTTGTTCTGCCTTCGTGATCCCCTCCAACCCATCTTTGGACCTTAGGCTGGGCCTCCCCTCTAGGCAGGGTCATTCCCCATGGCCCATCACATCAGAGCTGGTGGAGAGAATACACAGCTAACGGGCGGGGCTGAGGCCAGAGGGAAGATGACTGTGAGCCCACTGGGCCTTGGCTTTGCGAGCTCAGGGGAGAAGGATCCCGGCTGACCGATGTCACAGGGTCTGTTAGGGCAGTTGAGACGATCCCTGGGTCTGGGTGTGTGACTGCGAGGGTGCAAACGCCGAGAGGGGTCAGAGACAGGGACAGGGTGGAGATCCCCTGACTCAACGCTCTCCCATCCTGTCCACAGGCACTGGCAGTGGCGGGCCTGAGCCCCCTCCTGCAGAGAAGCCATCCCCCTGGGACCCTCCCCCCACCACGCCTCACGCCCCCCGCCACACCTGGCCCAGCCTGGCCTCTGCGGCCTGTGCCCGCCCTGCGGCTGGAGGGGGCAGAGTCCAGCGACAAGCTCACCAGCAGCTTCCCATCCATCCACTGCGACCCCCACATCGGGGAGCCCACACCCTGCGGGGTCGTCGGCACCCCCCGGAGGGCCCGGCCCGTGTCACTCACTGTGCCCAGCCCGGCAGGGCCCCAGGGCCGGCCATTCCACGGCAGTGCCAGCAGCCTGGTAGAGGCGGTGAGTGCTTGGGCAGTGCCTGAGGGCTGGGCGGTAGAGGGGGTCAGGCAGAACGGAAGAGACCCTGGTTCTCCCAAGCACATGGAACAGCAAGTCTCTTGGCCAGAAAGACACTCACTTAGGTCTCCAATCCATGTGAGTGCCCAGCAGGCTGAGGAAGAGCGGTCACACCAGCCAGGAGATCAGTGGAGCCCTGCAGGGAGGGGCCATGAGGGAACTCAGAGCGGGAGGAGGGGACGAGGCAGGTGAGGAGCATACTGGACAGGAGGGGGTCGCCTAGGCTCAGCTGCTGCATCCCCAAGGCCACCAGGAAGGGGGCAGGTGCTTCAGGACAAACGGGGCGTGTGCCAGGCGTATTCCACACACACACACTGTCCCCAGATCCTCAGCCCCCAAATGCAGCCGGGGCACTGGGCTAGGTGTCACCAGAGAAGCCTGAAAGTTGCCTGGAAAGAGTCACGTGGGGGATCAGGGCACCCCCGGGGGAGGATCCTGGGGGCAGGAGGACCAGGCCCCTGCTTCCTCCATGCATGCAGCCCGCCTGAGGACCCTATGCTAAGCACCGTCCATTTGAGGGCGGTGCCCCACCCTGAGAGGCCTGTCCTCCGGCCTGCACGCCTGCGTGCCCTGGGGGCACTCCAACAGACTCCTTCCTGGCTTGCAGGCACACCTACACCCGTGTGCACACGCATGCATACACACACTCTCTCTTCCCCAAGCGACCCCTCGGAAGCCCCTGCGCCGGCCCCACGGGGAAGGGCTGGGCTCACAGTAACGTCCCCGGTCCCTGTCCCCCAGGTCTTGATCTCGGAAGGACTGGGGCAGTTTGCTCAGGACCCCAGGTTCCTCGAGGCCACCACGCAGGAGCTGGCCGACGCCTGCGACATGACCATCGAGGAGATGGAGAGCGCGGCCGATGACATCCTCAGTGGGGGCGCCGGGCAGAGCCCCAATGGCACCCTGCTCCCGTGTGCAAACTGCAGGGACCCGGGGCCGGACCGAGCAGGGGGCGTGGAGGACGCAGCCTGGGCGCCCAGCGCCGAGCCCCGCCAGCGTGCAGAGGAGCCCCGGGACAGCAGGGCCTTCGCCAGCGGCCTGTAGCAGCCGGGCTGGAGACGCCGGCTTTTTATTTGTCTCAATGTTCCTAATGGGTTCGTTTCAGAAGTGCCTCACTGTTCTCGCGGCCTGGAGTTAACCGGAACAGCGTCTTCATTCATTTCGTGGGGACAAGACCAAGTCGGTGGCCAGGAGAGAAGCAGCCGCAGTCCGTGTCCAGCGGGGGCGGTGGGGGCGGGGGCGCGGGCACCAGGGAGGGGTCCGCCTTGGCTCCCCAGCCCTCACCCAAAGGACCCTATGCTAAACGGGTGTCTTTCAACTTTGCTTGTAAAAAACTCATTTTGCACACATTCTGTATGAGCCTCACTGTCCCCATAGAGCCAGGGCCCTGTGCGTCCACAGAAGGAGAGAGGACCCGGCCCGCCCCTGGGGAGGAAGAGGCCGGCCACGGCCGCCCACACCACCTGTGTCTGGACCCTTCCTGCCAGGCCACAGTTGCGGGGCCAGGGGAGCGGGCATGCCCGCCGGGCCAAGACCAGTGGTGACTGTCCAGCGCGCTTTTGATTTGGGGTTTGACATTTTTCTTGACAGCATGTTGTAGTTTTCATTTGGGTTTTTTTTTTTAATATATAATTTTGTTTTCCCAGGGGGAGGGGAGAAAGAAGAGTGTTTACAAAGTTTTGCAGCCAGGCACCTTACCGTCTTCACTTTTGCAAATGTAGATTGGATTTGGTTTTGTTGTGTTATTTAGCGGTCGGTTTCTTTTTCTACGGAGGATTCAGCTGAGCCGCCGTAGGAGGGTTTTGTCAGCCATCATATACACCCAATAATTTGTTATAATTTCCGCAGATAGTGACAAGATTTTTTTGATTTGGTTTCCTAATTCAAAGGTGTAGGGTCTTGCACAAGCGTGTGTAGTAGTGGGTGCCCGGGGTCTCTGAGTGTGTGTGCCGTGTGTGCGGCGGGTGGTGTGTGTGTGGTGGGGGTCAGTCTGCAGCCGCCAGGCCTCCCGCAGGTCCCCTTCAGGCTCAGCCATAGGGAGGCCTGAATCTGGGGCCATTTGAAAGCAAAAACAAACCACTGTCTCCGCTTCTGAAACGGGAATCAGTAACCGCATTTTCTGTCCCACAAGATATGCAAAAACAATGCAATAATATTCATTTTAAAAATACAATTGTGAGTTGTGTTGGCATTAAAACTGTATTTAAAAAAACCACACAGAAATTTAAGGGAGAAACTCAGAAGGCTTTTCGCTTCGATTTGTTCTATGTGACGTTTCACTGCGTTGATGGTGTTTCTGCTGAAGAGACCGTTATACTTGAATTCAGGTCAGTCTCAGTATTTTACAAATATTTTTTTAAAACTGAATTGCAATTGTGCCAAGCGAATATAATGAATTAAGTTTGTTTCTGAATTCACTTCTTGTATATTTGCTGCATGTAAGTAAATCATTTTGTATTTGGAGTGTGACAAGCCTTACCTTTGAGCTCTTAAGTGCTTTTCTGCGTGTGGCTGGGAAGTGGGACGGCTTTCTCGATTGTGTGTCGACTGCCAGCACCACCCGTGTGGGTCCCACGCAGGCTTGGGCATCGCTGTTTTGCATATCTTGTGTTTGCTTCCATTTGCTTCCATTTTTCCCAGCCTGGATGTAGGTGTATCCGTATCTTGCTTTGAGAGACCAGGACTTGTCTATTCCACCCTCACTCTGCCCACTCTGCCCCGGTTCTTGGATTTGGGATATCTCTGGGGACAGCCCCGCACTGTAAGGGGTCATGTGGTACCCTGACCACGCTCTTCCATCACAGGCAGGCATAGGGCCCCCTCCCCCAGGAGAGGTGTCCCACCTCACTGTTAGGCATCCCCCAGCACAAGCGTTCCTTAGGAATGTGTCCACTGACCAGGAAGGTGGAGGAGAGGGCGTCCTCAGCTGGACAGCAGAGGCTGGAGCCAGGCAGCAGGTGACAACTCGTCCGTCCAAAGTCAAGTGCATCCGGCTCACTTCTCCACCTTCAGGGTTTCCTCCAGGGTCTGCCGCCATGGTGTGGCAGCCACGGAGGGACCAGGATTGGGGGTGGCGCGTGGGGAGCTGGCGGTGAGAGTGGGACTGGAGGCACTGAGGGGGCATCTCTGTTGGGTGCTGAATCCTCAAGCAGATTCCAGCAGTGAGCGTTGAAACGTGACCAGTTTGGGAAAACAGGACCCAAGCATTCATCTAGGCCCTCCCCGTCGAGTCGCCTCCAGCGCCTGGCTCGCCCAGCCCCTCGGCACTGACTCGTGTGACCAGCCCCCTCCTCTGTAAAGATGTGCTTTGCTTTGATGGGCTGATTTTCCTGTGATGGGCTGATGCTCAGCCCCCGGTGAATGGAGGCTGGGGACAGCAGGCTGCACCCTGCTCCTCCAGGCCCAGCCNGGCTGCAGTCCATGGGGTCGCTAACAGTCGGACAGACTGAGCGACTTCACTTTCACTTTTCTCTTTCATGCATTGGAGAAGGAAATGGCAACCCACTCCAGTGTTCTTGCCTGGAGAATCCCAGGGATGGGGGAGCCTGGTGGGCTGCCGTCTATGGGGTCACACAGAGTCGGACACGACTGAAGTGACTTAGCAGCAGCAGCAACAGTCACCATCTGCAGTGATTTTGGAGCCCAAGAAAATAAAGTCTGTCACTGTTTCCACTGTTTCCCCATCTATTTGCCGTGAAGCCATGGGACCGGATGCCATGATCTTAGTTTTCTGAATGTTGAGTTTTAAGCCAACTTTTTCACTCTGCTGCTTCACTTTCATCAAGAGGCTCTTTAGTTCTTCTTCGCTTTCTGCCATAAGGGTGGTGTCATCTGTATTCCTGACATTATTAATATCTCTCCTGGCAATCTTGATTCCAGCTTGTGCTTCATCCAGCCCAACATTTCCTATGATGTATTGTGCATATAAGTTAAATAAGCAGGGTGACAATATACAGCCTTGACATACTCCTTTCCCGATTTGAAACCAGTCTGTTGTTCCAAGTCCAGTTCTAACTGTTGCTTCTTGACCTGCATGTAGATTTCTCAGAAAGTAGGTAAGGTGGTCTGATGTTCCCATCTCTTTCAGAATTTTCCACAGTTTGTTGTGATCGACACAGAAAGGCTTTGGTGTAGTCCATAAAGGAGAAATAGATGTTTTGCTGGAACTCTCTTGCTTTTTCTGTGATCCAGAGGATGTTGGCAATTTGATCTCTGGTTCCTCTGCCTTTTCTAAATCCAGCTTGAACATCTGGGAGTTCATGGTTCACGTACTGTTGAAACCTGGCTTGGAGAATTTTGAGCATTACTTTGCTAGCATGTGAGATGAGTGCAGTTAGAAATATACTCACTCATATCATTTCTCTTGAATAAATATTCTTTTAAATAAATATTAAATAATTTAAATAATTGAATAATTTCTCTTAAATAAATATTCACATATTGTTTCTTATATTTCTGTTTAATATTGTTCTATGTTTGGAGAAATTTCCTGAATTTTATAACCTAGTTTTTCTATGGATTTTTTTATTTTTATGGTTCATTTTTTAATTATATTTAACTGAAGGATAATTGCTTTACGATCTTGTGTTGGTTTCTGCCAATTATCAACATGAACCAGCCATTGGTATATATATGTCCCCTCCCTCTTCTCTCCCACCTACCTCCCCTTCAAGGTTCGTTTTTATTTCTGTTTGCTCATTTTTCCATAGTACTCTGTCCTGTCATATGGATACAGTGTCCTCTCATTTCTTTGAGACCGTTATAATTTTAATTTATTCTGCTCCCAGCATCATCTTATTTCCTCCAAGAGCATTCTTGTAAGTTGCTGGGTTTTTTAACTATTTTCATACAAATCTGGTGCTCTTTGGTTGTCTGAGAATATTCAAGCCTAAGGTTCTAAAAGCTCATTGGATGCCCTGTGGAGAAGGCCGTGTGGGTCAATCGCTGGACTTACCGTAGGGGTCAGGCTGGTGGTGACCGTGCCCTCTCAGACGTGGAAGTCTGTTTCTGGAGGTCTTGTCTCTGGGCTTGGCTGCCAGTGTCCTGAGGTCAGGGCAGGAAAGGAGGCTCAGCTGACGCCTAGCTCCTAAAGCCACTGAGAAAACAGCAGTTCCCTTTTGCCATGTGTTGCGCCCACTTCTTGCCCTGCATCTCCTCAGTTGTCAGGAGAGCAGAGTACGGGGAGAATATGGTCCCCCCAGGAGTGGCCCCAAAAGTGAGCAGGAAGGCTCATGCATTTCATTCCTGAGTGTGAGCCCAGGGACACCGGAGCCCAGCTGGCGGATCCAAGTTCTTTCTCAGCTGTGATTACCTGCTTCTCTTTTCCGCAGGGGCTGAACTGCACAGTCAAGAACAGTAAGTGACCTGCTTTTTCTCTTCTCAAGTTGCCCTGATGCGGTGCTGACCCCATACTGAGTTGATGAGGGACCCAGTCCTCAGCAGGAGGACCCCTGAGACTCAGGGCCGCACCCATCATCAGGGTTTTGGAAGAATTCTCTGGGGCGCCGCAATCCGACCTGGCTCTGCAGTGTGACCCTTTAGCCAGAGCTTTCACCCTGCAGGGGGCGATATCTGGGGTGGGATCTTGTTTTGTGTTTTAATTCAAGGAGGAGGCGCACCGCTCAGGAGTCCAAGCTCATTAGGGACCCGACATATAAAAACAGAGCAGCTCTTATGCCTGCGCACGTCTCCTGCCCACTTCCTACCACTGCTTCATCCCGAAGCCACAGGCATGCTCTGTCAGCTCTCCTGTAATGCCAGAGCTTCCCCACGACCCCTGAAGGGCATCAAGAGAGCTGTGAGCCCAGTTTTGGTCTTGGGGTCATGGCCTGACCGTGAAGGCTTCTGGACCCCGCCAGCCATCCTCTTTGGGCTGCAGCTCTGTCCCTTAGAGCCCGCAAGCCTCTGATTTCTGCCTCTCCTGCTCCCAGGTACCTGCCTGGACGACAGCTGGATCCACCCTCGGAACCTCACCCCCTCATCCCCCAAAAACGTGCAGACCCAGCTGCGCTTCGCCCACACGCAGCAAGGACACTTGCTCCCCGTGGTTCACATCGAGTGGACGCTGCAGACAGATGGTGAGTGGGCATTCGGGGTGCTGCCCACCTCTGGGTGGGTCCACAGACTGGGCCTCCTAGTCCTCCCACCAGACTCAGAATTGGGCTCCCAGCCCTGTGCTCAGACACGAGGGCCAGTTCAGAGAAAGGACCCATCAGTTCAGGCAGTGAGTCCTTTTCCAGAGTTCTAGATGTTAACCCACCATCCTCCACAGAAGACCTTTCTTCAGCCCCAAATCTTCATCACCCTGGAAATCACGTCTGGTCATGACCCATCTGACTGCAGGCTGCCCCTTCTGACAGCACCCCCCACCCCCAACAACTCAGCCTCTTGGGGGCGGGGCAGTGTGCACAACTGGGAAGACTGGGTGACGAGGGCACCCAGGCCTGTGGACGGCTGGGTGAGTCCCTTGCTGAGGCTCACTACGTCCTCAAGGTCGAGGACCCCCCTGACACCCACAGTCAGTGTCCCCAGCAGCCTAGCCACGAATTTGCAATGCTTTCCCTTTTGGCTTGGGGTAAAGCATCTTCGCCCCTGTCCAGTGAGGGGTAGCTGTCCAGAGGCAGCAGCTAACCCAGCCCAGAGGGAGCTGGAAGGAGCAGGAAGCAGGGGTGGGTAAGACGGCCCGCACAGCAGACAGGAAATGACCCCCTGACCCCCCGGCGGCTAGCCATCCTTGGTCTCACCTGTGTGCCTCTCCTCCCTCAACCTCCAGCCAGCATCCTCTACCTGGAGGGGGCGGAGCTGTCCATCCTGCAGCTGAGCACCAACGAGCGTCTGTGTGTCAGGTTTGAGTTTCTGACCACACTGAGGCATCATCACAAGCGGGTAAGAGTCCCACCAGGGTGGGCAGTGGTGAGCGCGGGGAGTGGTGTGCACACATGCACACACATGCACACACATGCATGCACCCCGCTCTTCCCCCCACCTCACGTCCAGGCTCGTTGTTGGAAGGGCGGCTTCCTTGGCCGGCGCCTGCTGTCAGCCAGGGTCTCCTCCAGGCGCAGGGGCTCTGTGCAGCACAGAGCAGCCGTGGTTTGCATCACAGTTTCTGTTCCTTCTGCTGGTCAAAGCGCTGATTCCCAGTGTGTAGTCCCAAGCCCGGCAGCAACACCAGGGGATTGCTAGAAATGCGGGTTCCAGGTAGCCCCCCAGACCTCCTGAACCAGAGGCTGGAGCGTTCAAACGGCTGCAGTTGGTGGTGACAAGCCGTCCACTTGATCCTGATGCAGGCTTGTCTCAATTCTGCCGGTTTACATCTGACAAGTGGCCAGAGGCAGAGCTTCCAGAACACAAGCAGCAAAGACAGATCCCCTGTCCTGTGTTTAGTGAGGACAGGACCCCCAAACTACTACCGGGAGGACAGGGAGGACCAGGGACCCCAAGCAGTCCACCAGGGGAGCTGGAGTCACTGCGTCTCATCTCCATCGGCCAAAAAAAGTTTGAGCAACAACGCCGTGAGGCCCAGGGTTGGACGGGGGACCTCGTAGCCTCCCACTGTACTTTCGTGCTCCAGAGACCCTGCTTTCCCTTCCGCGGGGCAGAACCATGTAACAAGTGGTCTTCAGCTGCCCCTGGGTCCCAGCGGCCTGCAGCCCTGGAGAGGGCTGACGGGGGAGGGGTGCCTCCAGCCTCGCCCACATTCTCTTGCCCTTCGCCCTGCTGTCTCCTAATGAGGCCAGAGCCAGGTGTTTGGAAACAGGCAGGAAGACCAAACACAGAACAGGGACACAGCGCCTCTGACTGGGGAGCTTGCGGCCTGGTTGTTCCCTCCCTGTGTTGATGAATCCTTCAGGGACAGGTGGGGAGGTCTTTGGGCTCAGGTAAGAGCTGTGACCGTTTGACCTCCCCTCCTCCTGTCTCCTAGTGGCGATTTGCCTTCAGCCACTTCGTGGTAGAACCCAGAGAGGAGTACGAGGTGACCGTCCACCACCTGCCTAAGCCCATCCCTGACGGGGACCCAAACCACCAATCCAGAAACTTCCTGGTGCCTGGTAAGAGCACCACCCCCCAGCGTGCTCTTCACCTCTATCTCTGTGGTCGGCCTGTGGAACCCACGGGACAAACAGGTGCAGGGCCGGGTGCTCCTGGGTGGGGGGCTGCAGCCTCCACTCCCTAAGGCAGAGTCCGTTTTCTGCGGCACCAACTTGGTGTTGGCCCAAGACCCCAGGAGTTTTATGGGAACCAAGTCCTTCGTCTGGCATGTCCTGCTCAGAAAGTGTTGGGAAGACAGGCCTGTCCCCAGAGAGCTGTGGCCTCACTCCCTGCCCCGTCCCAGCCCCGGCTCCTCGCTCTTCCCACATCCCACCTGCATGTATCTGGCACCAGCCCCTCTCCCCCTGCTCCCTCCTCCTGGGATGCTTGCCAGGCTCATCTTCCAAAACAGCATCTGATGCATCTGTACCTCTGGGTGCATCTCTGTCCTCCCCGGAGTCTCTGCCATGGCCTGCCTTTCTCGTTGTCCGGAGCCAAGAGCACCCGAATGCCCATCCCCTGGAGGACAGGGCCTGCGCCTTACACCCACCCAGACAGCCTCCAGACCCTTGTGAATGGCCCGGCGTGTGGGAGGCGATTGGGAAATGCTTGCTGAGGCCATCCACATTGTTGGAGCAACCCTTGCACACACGAAACATGCACACACATGCACCCATGCATACACACGGATGTGCACGTGTATGCAAATTCATTCATGTACACACATGCACACAGACGTTTGCACATGTGTACACACACATGTGCGTGCATGGTCTGCTTACCCAGCTTTGTTTCCCCTTTTATGTCACTCCCCATCCCTGACGTGCCAGCATCTTGACGTAGCCGTGGCATGATATCACAATCTCTTTCTACGGTCCCTCCGGCTGGAATGGCATCCCCGGAGGGCAGGGACTTCGTCTCACTCCTGGCTATATCTCCCAGGCCTCACACAGCACCTGGCACATACTGGGGGCTCAATAAGTATTTGTCAGATGAGTGACACTTCCCGATCCCCCTCCTAGCCCCCCATCCCTAAAGCGGACTGACTCAGCCCCTGTCGCTCACAGTGATTCACACCTGTCACATCTTCTTAAACCAATAAAAAGGCTGCAGTCAAGGAAATGGGGGACCAAGAAGCCGTCTCCGGGGGAGCAGTCCTCCCAGGGTCCCCAGGTTGGCTGTGCCATGGAATCACCTGGGAACTTGTCAGAAATGCAGCTTCCCAGGCCCACCCCAAACGGGGCTGAACCCAAGACTCCCATGAGCATGCGTGGAAGTTGGGGAAATGTCACCATTTGCCGAGGGGGACTAAGCTCATCTCCCCTCAAGGGCAGAAGCGGCTCCAGGGAGGGAGCCCCTAGGGAGGGGGAACAGGAGTAGACCAGGACCTCTCAGTCCAAGAACAAGTCTGGGGAGGGGGCTTCTGCCTGGATCTGGAAGTTTCTGGAAGGATGAGTGGTAAGGTGGCCAGGGCGGCCCCAGGCTTAGGGCCTCTGATCCATGACAGCGTCCTTCCTGGGGCTCCTCTGAAGGGGCCGCCCTTGGACAGGCTCCCAGAAAGCAGAGGTTGTTACCTCTGGTGTTGGAGGTTCTGTAAGACAAGCTCTCCAAGGCAGGGGCTGACGGTTGCACTTCTTCCCGGTCCACAGACTGCAAGGACCCCAGGATGAAGGACACCACGCCATGCGTGAGCTCAGGTAACCGTGGGGGCAACCATGTGGGAGCTTTACTTGGGTCACACACACATGCACGCAGACACACAAGCATGCACATACGTGCACACGTGCACATGTGCAAGCACGCTTGCCCCCCCTCCCTGACTCCTGGTCACGTTGTGCCCATGGGATAGGCAGCCTGTGGGACCCCAACATCACCGTGGAGACCCTCGAGGCCCACCAGTTGCGGCTGAGCTTTACCCCATGGAATGAGTCCACCAGTTACCAGGTCCTGCTACACAGCTTCCCGCCTGCAGAGAACCAGAGCTGCTTCCAACATGTCGTCGACATGCCCGTGGTAACTGCCCTCTCTGCCGCTTTCCTAACTCATCAGCCCGGCTCAGAGCACCCTCTCCACCCTTGAGGGCCAGGCGCTCGGGCTGGGCTTAGAGCATGTGACCTCTCTTCCTGTGTGTGCAGACTGAGGCTGGTGTGAGGTGGGTGTGTGGCTGGTGTGTAGTTGATGTGTGGCTGGTGTGTGCCTGGCATGTGGCTGGTGTGCAGTTGGAGTGTGGCTGGTATACAGTTGGTGTGTGGCTGGTGTGCGCTTGGAGAGTGGCTGGTGTGCGCTTGGAGAGTGGCTGGTGTGAGGTGGGTGTGTGGCTGGTGTGCAGTTGGAGTGTGGCTGGTATACAGTTGGAGTGTGGCTGGTGTGCGCTTGGAGAGTGGCTGGTGTGAGGTGGGTGTGTGGCTGGTGTGCAGTTGGAGTGTGGCTGGTATACAGTTGGAGTGTGGCTGGTGTGCGCTTGGAGAGTGGCTGGT
>SJYX01020176.1:224590-239904 GCA_006410675.1 Oreotragus oreotragus
GAATGTGGCTGGTGTGTGCTTGGAGTGTGGCTGGTGTGCACTTGGAGAGTGGCTGGTGTGAGGTGGGTGTGTGGCTGGTGTGCAGTTGGAATGTGGCTGTGCAGTTGGAGTGTGGCTGGTGTGCAGTTGGAGTGTGGCTGGTGTGCGCTTGGAGAGTGGCTGGTGTGAGGTGGGTGAGTGGCTGGTGTGTAGTTGCTCTTGCAGCTGACAGGAGCCCTGTCTCTGCCCTGTGCACTCAGCCCTCTGTCCTCCCCTCCCCGACATTCTCCTGGTCCTCTTTTTGCTCTGTTAATTGCGTGATTGCAAAGAGGATTTGAAGACTGTACAGTGTGCACATGAGAACAAGGCTAGGGGTCAAAGTGAGGCAGTAGGACGGAGCCACGGGGGGCCGCTGCTGGACACGTGCGTCTGTCCCTTGATCCCCGGTGGCCAGGGCGTCTGATGCGGTCCCGGGGATGCAGTCCTGGGGATGGCTGCTCCTCCTGGAGCGGGACCTGCAGCCCCTCTCCCCAGGGAGGGGGCCCCCGGGGCGCATCCCAGCCGGGACCGGGGCCTCACCGTCCCTCCGCCCTGCAGGCCGCACAGGAAGCCGTCCCACAGCGCTGCCACATCACGGTCACCCTGCGGGACTCCAGCTGGTGCTGCCGCCACCACGTGCAGGTGGGAGCAGGGTGGGACGGGGTGGGCGAAGGGCAGGCAGGCAGCTGGGGCTCATGCTCCCCTGGACCCAGCACCGCTGCCCGGGGATTCCCTGCCCAGCCACCAGCCTCGGCCAGGCAGGGTCCTCTGCCCGCTGGCGGGCCGCCTGCCCAGCAGCCGCGGAGACGTCCCGGAGAGGCTGGCGGGCTCCTGGCAGGCCCGTGCGCCGCCAGCCTCTCCCCCACGCTCTGCCTCACAGATCCAGCCCTTCTTCAGCAGCTGCCTCAACGACTGCCTCCGACACTCGGTGTCCGTGGCCTGCCCGGAGGTCTCGCACACCCCAGGTAGGACGCGTGGCTGCCAGGGGCCACGGGGAAGCAGGGTGGGCGAAGGTCAGCAGCCCAGACTGCACCATGACCTGGTCCGAGGGGAAGGGGCAGTTGTCCAGGCCTGTGTCGTGCAGCCTTAGAGAGAGACTCCAGATTGGACTCCTCGCTGACTTTCGTTAGCTGTGTGACCTCGGGAAAAGCACTGAGCCTTTCTGATCTTCAATTTCTGTGGCTGGAAAATTGGGGACTCTTCATTGTCACAGTTACAGTTAACACTGTGTACTGAGTGAGCAAAGTGCTCTAACATGTCTGCTTTCAGTTCTCACAAACTCTGAGTCATTGTACTATCTGACTAGTGCTGTGTACTAGGTACTACACACTATAGTGCTGTGCACTGTTCACTATAGTATTGGTGCTGTGTACTAAGTGCTAAGCTCTATGTGCTGGGCACTATGCACTATAGTACTGTGTGCTATGTACTAAGTACTAGGTACTATGCACCATAGTATAGATATTGTGTACTATATGGTACTAAGTATATTTTACTGTGCACTATGTACTGTGCACTAAGTATTACATGGTTCTGGGTACTATATACTGTGTACCAAGTGTGCACTATGTACTGTGCACTATCACTGCTGACAACTGAAAGTCTGTCCCTGTTCTCCTTGCAGACACTGCTGAAGGTGAGGCTGACTCTTTCCAGGCTGAGACACCTCAAGGGCCACGGAAAGGTCCCTGCCTAGCCTGATGTGGGGTCAGGCTGCACGAGGAGACACCCCAGGGGAGCAGCCTGGGTGGGCAGTGGGCGGGGCCCCAGGGCTGGCACAACAGAGAGGCTCCCTGGGTGGGCAGTGGGAGGGGCCCCAGGGCTGGCACAACAGAGAGGCTCCCAGCGTGGGCAGTGGGTGGGGCCCCAGGGTGTCACACCACTCACACCACCCTCCCGCCACAGACCACACGCCCCTGTGGGTGTCTGCGTTCATCACAGGCCTCTCCATCCTGCTGGTGGGCTCCGTCATCCTGCTGATCCTCTACATGACCTGGAGGCTACCAGGTAAGGGCGGGGCTACAGCCCACCTGGGATTTCCGCTCTGCCCCTCCCTCTTCCCAGACCCTTCTCCCTGGGCCAGCCCTAGGTCTGTGCTCAGGACCCCGCACCCCCAGCCCTGCAGGCTGTTAAGAAGCATCAGTCCCCCACCCCGGGCCCTTTCTGCCCACGTTCCAAGCAGGAGGGAACACGGGTCTCCGGGGTGGGGGTTGGCCTCTCCCTGTCCCTCCATGACCCTGATCTGGGTGGCCCTTCCCTCTGTGACCAGGATTCGTGCAGAGGAAGACCACCAAGCCAGGCGGGAGGCCTGCCGAGAGCGTCCTTCCACAAAGGGTCCCTGGGAGGGTCCAGCGTCCGGGGGGGTTGGGAGGCTGTTCTTGGACCCCACATCTGACCTTTTCCCAAAGTGCCCACTCCTTGGGGCGAGGGAAGGACCTCATGGTTCTGCAGCCCAAAGGTGGGTGTTGAAGTCAGGTGCCAAATGCCCTCCTTGGCCTCTGTGTGGCTCCAGAAAGTCAGCGCCACACCATGGGATCCCTCACTGGGTCCAGGAGGGGAGGTCACTTAAGGACGTTGATTCCCCGCATCACCTTCAGAATACAAGGAGGCCGCAAAGGGGCCAGGGGCCCCACTTCCGGAGACGTCTCGGAAGCCTTGTGCCTCCTGCAAGGACAGGTCTGGGGGACGGGCTTTCCCTGATAGGGGAGTCTGCTTGGGGGCAGCCGCTCAGGTTGTAACCTCCTAGGCACCATTCTGGGGGCCCCAGCCCAGTCAGTGGTGCCAAATACTTGTGACCCAGGTGGTGGGTATGTTGGATGAGCCGGGCACTTAACCCACAGACCCATTTCACAGAGGAAGAAACCAAGCTTCAGAGACATCGGTACCTCCCCCAGGTCACACAGCGGTCGTGGGAGACGCGGTCTCCCCGCCAAGGCCCAGAGCAGCTAGGAGGTGCTCCTCAGCCCCTCCCGGGTCAGAAGACGGCCTTGTAAAACCTGTGCCGCCTGCACGGACACTTCTGGAGCAGTCCTTCTGGCCTTGCCTTTCCTTTCAGGGTTCCGTCAAGGAAAACATGAAGATGGCACCAAAGACACAGGTGGGCACTCCTGGTTTGGGCGGCCTGGCTTTACGGGGAGGCTGTTCACACTGGCCTGGAGGAGCTCCCGGGTCAGTTCCTGTCCCTCGGGAGATGTCACCTGCCAGGGACCCACCTCCAGCCCCGAACGGAGGGACCTCACATAGCAGGGGGACTGGGCTCACAGCTATTCCCTGAATAAGAAGGGAAGGTCAGGGCCCCTAGAGAGCAACTGTGTCCATGCCAGAGACAGGCCTTGGTGTCTTGAAGAACAGATAATTCTAACTAATGTGCAGGCTGCAGGCCAGGTAGGCAAGTGAGAGACACTCTTTTCCCTGAAGGCACAGACTATTTTGCAGGCAGCCATTGCGGCCTGGCAGCCTCCTTGGACATCTTCTGGGGTCTCAGCTCCATTTCTTGGGCTCGGGAGCCAAACTAAGCATGTTTCCTGTCCCTCACCGGCAGGCCAGGCCTGTGATGTGTGGTCAGCACTGAAACGCCTGAAGCCACACCCTGGTTTCCTTGTTTTCCCCAGAGAGCCTGCCTGCCACCACCAGCCTGAGCCCCCCGCCCCTGAAGCCCAGGAAGGTCTGGATCGTCTACTCTGCCGACCACCCCCTCTACGTGGACGTGGTCCTCAAGTTCGCCCAATTCCTGCTCACCGTGTGTGGCACCGAAGTGGCCCTGGATCTGCTGGAGGAGCAGGCCATCTCGGAGGTAGGGGTCATGACCTGGGTGGGGCGCCAGAAGCAGGACGTGGCAGACAGCAACTCCAAGATCGTCGTCCTGTGCTCCCGAGGCACCCGGGCCAAGTGGCAGGCGATGCTTGGCTGGGAGGACGCCGCCGCCCTGCAGCTCCGCTGCGACCGCGGGCAGCCGGCGGGGGACCTGTTCACGGCGGCCATGAACATGATCCTGCCGGACTTCAAGAGGCCGGCCTGCTTCGGCACCTACATCGTCTGCTACTTCAGCGACATCAGCTGCGAGGCGGACGTGCCTGACCTGTTCAACATCACCTCCCGCTATGAGCTCATGGACCGGTTCGAGGAGGTCTACTTCCGCATCCAGGACCTGGAGATGTTCGAGCCGGGCCGCATGCACCGCGTGGGGGCGCTCGCGGCCCAGAACTACCTGCAGAGCCCCAGCGGCCGGCAGCTCCGCGAGGCCGTGCAGCGCTTCAGCCGCTGGCAGGCCCAGCGCCCGGACTGGTTCGAACTGGAGAACCTCCGCTCGGCGGACGGCCGGGACCTCCCGTCCCTGGACGAGGAAGCCTTCGAGGAGGAGCCGCTGCCCGAAGGAGGGATCGTCCGGCAGGAGCCGCTGGTGCGGGAGCCCACCTCCCGGGACCACCAGCTGGTGGAGCTGCTCCTCGCCAGGGAAGGAGGGGGCGGCCTGGCGCGGCTGGAGCCCCAACCCCGGCCCCCGGGGCAGCCAGCAGCCCCAACGCTCCAAACCATGGTGGTCCCGGTGGACAGGGTCCCTCGGGCTCAGGTAGTGGAGCCCGTCCCACAGGAGGTGGGAAGCGGCGCTGGCCGGCTGACCCTGGTGGAGGGAGAAGAGGCCTGCCCGCTGCTGGGGGGCCAGGGTCCCCGGCGGAACAGCGTCCTCTTCCTCCCCATGGGGCGGCTCCCGCCCCCCCAGCAGAACCCAAGCCTCCAGGACCTGCTCACACCCCCCGAGGAGGAGCAGCGGCGGTCTGTGCAGTCCGACCAGGGCTACATCTCCAGAAGCTCCCCGCAGCCCCCCGACGACGACGACGACAACGGGGAGGGCGTCGGGGAGGAGGACGAGGGGCAGCCGCTGTCCCCCCAGGGCCTGGAGAGCCTGCGCAGCCTCCAGCTGCTGCTCTTTTTCCAGGAGCTTAGCAAGAACCCCGGCCTTGAGCCCGAGGGGCCGCCATGCGGAGCCCTCCCCCAGCCAGGGCGGTGAGTGAGCACGTGTGTTCGTGTGAGCACGTGTGTGCACGTGTGGGCTTGCGTCCGTGAGGCCGCACCTTTAAAGGTAGCCAGCTTGACTGTGGGAGAAGGAAATGGCAACCCACTCCAGTGTTCTTGCCTGGAGAATCCCAGGGACAGAGGAGCCTGGTGGGCTGCAGTCTATGGAGTCGAACAGAGTCAAACATGACTGAAGCGACTTAGCATGCATGCGTTGGAGAAGGAAATGGCAACCCACTCCAGTGTTCTTGCCTGCAGAATCCCAGGGACAGGGGAGCCTGGTGGGCTGCCATCTATGGGGTCACACACAGTCAGACACGACTGAAGCGACTTAGCAGCAGCAGCTTGACTGCGTCCCCTTAGCTTTTCTTCGGGTCCTTGTGTGGTCACCTTCCATCCCCAATACCCCATGGCCCATTCCCAGGAGCTAAAGGACAGACTGTCTGCCATTTCTCCCTTTGGCCTTTATCTTGGGTCCAATATAGCCCTGACCGCCAAGGAACTGCTCCTCTAGTGGGAGGGTCGGGGCAGCACACGGGGCAAGACGTGGAGGCCAAAGGGGTGCCAGGGTGGAGTAGGGGATGGAGGGCAGGTGGAGTCCCGAGTCTGGGGCAGTGGGGCAGTGTGCAACTGATCCTGCCACAGTTGGTGGCCCGTGGGCCCAGCCTGGGGAGGTTTGGGGGCCAGGCTGGGGTTGGGACATCAGGCCCTGATGCTGAAGGCTGGGGCTTCTTTACCAGGATGCCCTGTTCCCTGCAGAGGAGGCTGTGGATCAGACACACCAGTCGTTTTCGGAGAAAGACTGGATAGAAGTGAGTGAGCCCTGATGGCCTCAGCAGGCCCTGAACCCACGTGTGGCCTCGGTCAGTGGGAGAGCTTTGGCCAAGGATTCTTCCAGGGTTGCGGGCTGAGCACTGGGCTATAGCCTTCGGGCTCAAGAAGAGCAAGGAGCCCCCAGCCCCGTGTGCACTGGGGTCACTCTAGGTTTTCTTAGCCTGAACCTGAGTCCTGCACTGTAGCTTCAAGCACCCGCAAGGAGGAGGGGGTTCTGAAATTCAAGGAGACATCAGATACCGCGTGTACACGTGTGTGTGTGTGAAAGCGAGCTTACTGATAAAAGAATGAATAAATTTTTAAACTCTGATTACAGTTCCTGGCTGTCACTTTGAGTCACATGTTATACAGGTCGGGAGGTTCCTGGCTGCAGAGGCCTTTCTCGTGGTGAGGTTGTGCCTGGTAGCAGCAGGCCGTTGAGGCCCGGATCCTGGACAGTGCAAGGTCCACACCAGCCCCGCGCGGCAAAGGACCAGGCATGGGAGTGCTACAGGCCGGCTTCCATGCCCCCCACCACATCCCCTGGTTAATACCTGGTCCCCAGTGTGTGATGGTGTTGGGGAGGGCTTCTGGGAGGAAGAGGGTCATGGAGTGGGGTCCCATGGATGGGATAAGTGCCCTTGTAGGAAATCCTACAGAACACTGTCCCCTGCTGCCATGCACGGACACTGCAAGACTGCTGCCTGTGAATCTGGAATCTGCCAGCACCCTGACCTTGGACTTCCAGGCCCGGCTCTGCTTCTGCTGTTCATAGTCTGTGCAGTCTCGGGCGGTTCCATTCTAGCAGCCAAGAGGACAAGGCCAGAGGAGCCGAGACCTGCCAGCCTCCAGCTTCCCTGGCGCCATCCCCTGATGACGCTGGGTGCGCGTCGCTGGGTGCAGATGCCCACGCAGCTCTCTGGGACGATCCCCCCACTCCCAGTCATCTCATGCTCAATGTGCAGAGTGTGGGTGAGCCAGGTGGCGCCTGCGGCAGGATGTCCCGGCCCTGTGGTCCCTGGCCTGGTCTTGGGAGACACTCCGCCTGGACCACCTTCCCCAGAGACCTTGGACTTCTGCTGTGCTGACCCCTGAGGCCAGACGACCCTGCTGTAACCATCCACCAGGTCCCTTTCTCATGACAGCTGCCCTTTCTTTCCTCACGACTTCACTGCTCACACAGTTCACCACGGACCCTGTACAAGTCAAGGCTTTGGGGAGTTCAGAATTCAGCAACCTTCAGCATAATCCATTTTGGAACATTTTTCTTCCTCCCCAAAGAAACCCAGCCCCCTTAATCATCACCCCATGACCCCAAATGTCCTATCGCTGGGCAGTCACTAATCTTTCCATCGGTGGGTGTGCCTATGTGGACACGGCGGATATAAACAGAGTCAGGAAGACCCTTGTTCCACCCATGTCCCCCTCCTTCCCTAGAGCCCCCAGCCTCACACTGGTCTCAGTCTAAGTATTACCCAAATCCCAAGAGCATCAGGTATGAATATGGCCAGGTCTCGCTTTCCATGCTATTCTGAACCACAGCTAGTGAAATCGTGCCTCACCCAGAAAGGCCCTTTGATAACAAGTGTCCTCTAGGCTGTGACCCCCAAGCCTCAGGGCCCTCCCCAAGCAGAGTGCACAGAAGGGGCTCAAGGATGCGGGAGGACCCCTGGCCATACAACCCGTGTTGATGTCCACAGCTTTTTCTCTAGGGAAGTGAGAAATGGCTAACAGGTCCTCTGGACGTTGCAGGCTACACTGGTTCTGAACCAGCTTCTCTTTCCTGCTCAGGAAGGTCCTCAGAGGTGCTCAGGTTTTGGAGGGGCTTTTGTTCGTCACTTAAATGTCCACTCGGCACCTGGAGCTGGGCCTCTGAACGCCTGCTGTGATGGGTTTTACTCATTTGCTGCTTATCTTTGCCTTGGCCAGAAGGGAGAAGATGCTCGCCTGCAGGACTTCCAGGATGCGGCTCCTGCCCCTGCTTTTTAGCCAGAACCAGACGACAAAGGTGGTTTCTGTCTGCGGCCTTTGCACTCCACAGGAGCAGTCTCCCCTCCCAGGTAAACAAGGGAGGGGCCTTCCTGCAAAGACCTGTTCAGTGAGGGCGCTGCCCAGCCCTGCCCATCAGAGTCAACTTTAGCTGTTCACACCTTAGTGGGAATCGGTGTACCAGCTCCTTCCTCTCCACAGCCTGAGAGGAGAGTCTGCCTAGGCCTGACTGGGGGCCTGGGGAACTCCCAGAATGTGGCTCCTGCCCCTGCTTTTTAGCCAGACCCAGACGACAAAGGAGAATACAAGTCCGAAGGCTGCCCAGGGCCACTGGACGTGGTTCAGACCTGATTCCCTTGCTGACTGCAGTGCGGCCTCCTGCAGGCAGCTCCATCCCTCTGGGCTCAGGAGCAGAGGGGAAGCTCCCCAGAGGGGCCATGAGGACAGGAAGGGCCAGGCCCTGAGCTCACCCGACCCCAGGCTTCTGGCTGTAGGACTAGAGCCTCCCAACACGACCTCCCCTCTTAAGCAGCTCAGCCACGAGAAATGTAGTCAGATTGGTCACCTTACCATCCACCTGCATTTAGGGAGACATGAAGACATGGTCTTTGCTGCTCTGTGACTATTGTTATGATCATCCATGTCTTGAGGGAAGGACCGTTTGGGCACACGTCACCCCATTCCCACCTATAAGTATAGGTGCTCCTGTCCTGTAAGTGGGGAAGATCCCGCAGGCCAGGTGGGCCTGAGCGGGCACAGGCAGAGCCGCCTGGGCTTCGTGGCTTGAACAGCATGGGCCCTCTCTGTGCAGAACTACGACCGTGGTCTTATTTTTGCAGAGACCTGGTGTTCCCTCAGGCCGCCCCGCTCTCTGTGCTAAAAAAAGACAAGCGCGGCCCCTGCTCTTCCCAAAAACGACTTCTGCTTCTGGCCTGTGCGAGGAGGGCAGAGGACTTAAGAAGTTGGTTTCTCAGCCTTTTCCCTCACTGGCAAGTTCTCAGAAAGAAGGAGCCGAGGATGGGAGCCGGGGCGTGAAGCCCAAGGCCACTTCCTCAAGAGCCTGCCAGCCACCTGGAAGGAAGCAGCCAAGGAGGGCCCAGAATGCGAACAGAGACCGGCAAAGCGATGACAGATGTCACAGTGACATTCAAGAGTTTAGCAGGGAAACCAGGACAGGCACAATCTTAAACCGCACAGGAAGCTTGTCACAAGTCTCAAGTTGTTTTTTTTTATTTTTTATTTTCAGAACAGAAGCTGGTTTTATTTTTAAATTTTATTTTTAAAAAGAGGAGGAAAAAAAAAAAAAAACGTGAGAAATGCCAGCGAGGTGCCACTTCCGTCCTCCAGGTTCCGACTGCCAGCTCTCTGCTCTTCCAGAAGAATCGTGGTCTCTGCAGCTGTCTGTAGAGAGGGTCTGGGCCAAGCCCTTTCCAAACAGGGAAGGAGTCAGAGGCCCGACCCACCCAGCATGAGAGGCGGCAGCACGGGTCCCACTCCAGGTTCTCCTCCATGACCTGCACGGAGGGCACGGGCCCAGGGACAGGAAATCCCGCCTGCTGGGCCCACCACAGCATCTCCAGTTGGCCCCCCGCACCACAGATGCCCCTAGAACACGAAAAAAACGAAACTTCCGGGGCATCTCTTGTTGTGAGTAGGGCAAGGGAAGTAAATAAAAGGACTCCAGAGAAATATAGCAGAAGGAAGGAGTTGACCCCCTGAGCACAAGTGATGGCACCAAGTGTCAGGAAGAGGACATCTGTCCCCTGGTGAATGAGGGCCAGCAGCCGGGACCAGCCGCACCCACGGTCTCTCGACAGACGGGAAGTGCAGCTCATTGGAACCTCCCGCAGCCCCCCACCCCACACCCGAGTGGGGGCCCCCGACGTGTTGCAGTGTCACTCAGCAGGGAGAAGGGGGTGGTGCAGGGGCCAGCCTGGGCCCCCCATGGCTCAGACTTGGAGGGTAGGTGGCAGAGCAACAGCAAAGCTGGAGAGAGGGTATGGGAGCAGAGGGGCTCCCCCCAGGGTCTGGGCCCCAGAACTTTGACCACATGGAGTTCAAAGGGCAAGAAGAGGGGTCCTGGGAGAGGAGAGAAGGCAAAAAAAGGAAGAATTTGTTGCAAAATCCAACCAGTTGACCCTGGACCTGGTGGGCGAGGGGCTGGGAGCCCCAGCACAGAGTGCAAGCATCTTCCTCCCTACCCCGCCCCTAGAGCAGGGAGGCTCAGGACATCAGCCCCTCCTGTGTCTCTGTCTTCTGTCAACAACCTTCCAAAACAAGGAAGGGCCCCAAAACATTCTCTGGCCCCCAGCACAGAACAGAGGCCCAGGAAGCAAAAGTGACGTGTCACTGAAGCCAGCCTGTGAGAGTCAAGCCAACGCCCATGACCTGGGGCACTTTGTCTGGGGTTTATTACACCACACAAAGCTGCCCAAGCACACAGAGCGGGGCAATCCTTACAAACTGTCCCCACCCCACCCTGTTACCCTGTTACCCCGGCCTCAAGACTGTGTGTGGGCAACCCTGGATATCAGCTGTCACTAGGGAGGGAGGCTGGGGGGGTGGGGCTTGCCCACCCCCTCCAGACAGTCTACCTTTTCCCTAGGGACTCCCTTGACCAGGGCAGAGGACAAAGGTCACCGCCACCCTTTCTGATCCACGCCAGGCTTCCCAGAAGAAAGGCAGGGGGTGGGAGACGGGTTCCCTACTCCCATGGGCCCGTGGGTGGCCCCGTGGGTGGCCCGACTGATATCAGTCCAGGGACCCCACCAAAGCCGTTCTGAGCCAAGACCTGACCCAGCCCGCAACCAGCCTCAGGAAGGATGGGAGCTATGGGCACAGAGAGGGGGAGAGACGGAGGGCAGCCAGCTGATCCTCCATAGACCCTGTAATAACACTGGCACCGAACCCCAGTGGGTCCAGTGGCCATGGTAAATGCGACATCTGAGTCCTTGTCCTTATTTTTTGCAAGCAGCATCAGTGTGTGATGCAACAGAAGTGGAAAGCACAGAGGTAGACATGCTCACTCACCCAAGAAAGGGTGTAGTTTGGTCCTTAGAGTATGGACCCCACCCTGCAGCTAAGAGGAGTGGGGTGGGACTGAGGAAGACCCTGGGTGAGCTTTTCCCTCAGAGGAGGGCCCCTGGGCAGTCCCCAGGTGCCCAGCTCTGTCTGGGAACTAATTCATGGCCACAGATTCAGGTAGGAATGAGGAGTGTGGGTGGGGAGGACAGAGCCTCCCCAGATCTCCTGCTGATCTCAGGTGGCACAGGGTGGACACAAGGAAACAACATGCACACACGTGTGCATGCGTGGACGCGCACACACACACACACACACACACACACAGATTGCATCTATCATGTGGATGAAACACAACAGACACAGCCTGGGAACAGGGGACTCCAGGTCAATTTCCAGGTGTGGGACACCGGCCACTAGCCACAGCCTAAAAGCAGCTGTCCCATCCAGCCTCCTGGCTAGGTCCCCCTCCTCCACTCTCCCCCACAAGGGAGAGGAATCAGGGTGAGACAGGAGAAGCAGGAAGCAGAGGCGCCATGCCCCTGGGGGCTGGAACTCAGGATGGGTGTGAAGAACAGGGCCTGGCGACTTTCCTCCTCCTTTCAGTAGCTGGCTCGCTCCAAGCAGTCTTGACCCAAAGAGCTCAGAGTGGCGTGTTGGCCCTCAGCCCCATTAACAGATGATCTAGAGTAGGTGAGGAAAGGTCCGAGGACAGGGAGCTGGCTTTCCCAACCCCAACGCAAGACCCAGACCCCTCAATTCTGGGAGGCCACAGCCAGAGTGTTGACATAGCCATGGGCGCACCCCTCATCCTCGGAGATGCAGTGGCCCAGTTGGGGGGCTCCGGGCGCCGGTGGGGCAGAGGGTGAAGCGCCGTAGCCCGACCTGGCCAGACTAGGGGACGCCGGCAGCCCCTGATCCCAGCAGCCCTCCAGGGCCTCCAGGCCGCGGCAGCCGAGGAAGAAGAGGTTCTTGAGCATGAAGACAGAGAGCGGCTGCTGGTAGCTCAGGGCCAGCAGGCAGCGCAGCGCCAGCAAGGGCGCATCCACCAGGCAGCTGCCCAGGAGGCGCAGGAGACAGCTGCAGCCACCGGGCCGCGAGGCCCGGGCCCGGGGCGAGGTGGCGGCGTGGAGCTCGTAGAGCCAGAGCACCGGCGAGGCGAGCGCGAGGAAGTAGACCGCGAGGAGCAGACAGCGCAGGTGCGCGGGCAGCGGCGCGCGGCCGTCCAGCAGCAGCTCCACCAGCGCGAAGCTGTCCAGCAGGTCCAGGCACGTGCCCAGGAAGCAGCCGGCGGCGCGGTGCCGCTGCGGCTGCAGGAGCAGGGGCCCCGCGGAGCCGGGGGTGGCGCCCGCTTCGCCGATGGCCCGCACCAGGCAGTAGAGCAGCGGCGCCGAAAGCGCCATGGTGAGGCGGAAGCCCGTGGTGCCGAAGGGCGCGCGCAGTTCGATGAGGTCCAGGATGGACGTGCCCAGGATAAGCACCACCTTGGGCGTGAAGGCGATGGAGTAGATGAGCCAGGCCAGGTAGGCAAAGGCGAACTCGCCGGCCGCCCCGACCGGCCCCGCCGGCCCCGGGCCACCCGCGCCCCCGCGCGCGCTGCGCGCTTTGGCGCCCGCAGCCCCGGCGGGGGCGGCCGGCAGGTGCAGGGGCGCGGCGTGCGGGTGATGCAGGTGGTGGGCGTGCGCACCGCCCCGACGGCCCCGGCTGTTCTTGGCGAAGAAGATGGCCCAGCCCGCCGCCACCACCAGGTCGGTGGCCACCCAGGAGCACCAGTACAGGTCGGTGACGGCGATGAGGTACACGTCCAGCAGGCCGCCTTGCGCCAGCAGCAGCGCCACGGACAGCGCCTGGTAGCCCCAGCGGCAGCCCGAGCCGGAGGAGCAGCCGCGGCGCCCACCCCCGCGGCCCGACCGGGCCCGGCGCCCGCAGCAACCGCAGCACGAACGGCAGGAGGGGCCGGGGCCGGGGCCGGGGCCGCCCGTACTCCCGACGGCCCCGGCCACGGCGCCCGCGCCCAGGTCAGCGGCGGTCATGCTGCGCGCGGAGGTGGGCGTGGAGGCGCGAGAGGCGGCGGGCGTCCCCGGGGGCTCGGCGGACACCAGCGGCCTGCTGATGCTGGCGCTCTCGTCGTCGTCCTCCCGCTCGGCGTCCGCGCTGCCGCCGCTGCTGCCCGAGCCGCTCCGGCCGCGGAGGAACCGGGGCTGCCGCCGGGCTGGGGGCGGGGCCGCGCGGGGGGCGCCGGGCGCGGGGCGCATTGTCCTCGGCTCCCTCCCGCCTCCCCGGCCGGAGCCGCGCGCCGGAGCCGAGCCCCGCGGCCGGGCGCGCGCGGTGACGGCGGCGGTGACGGCGCGCGGGGCGGCCCAGCCAAGAGCTGGGGGCGGGGCAGGGACACCGGGATTGGATTCGGGGCTGGGAGGGGGAGATCCGGGCCGCGGGGTCGGCGGGAAGAAGGGGAGAGGCTGCTGGGCGCGCAGGTGGGGGAGGAGCAGGGAGGACGCTGCCTCGCGGAACCCGTGGGGACTCGGAGGCGCCCCGTGGGAACGCGGGGGTGAGACGGGAGGTGATCGCGAGGTCCTACCCGCTGAACCCCTGGGCTTTAGGGACCGGGTGGCCTTGGTCTCAGTGTAGACCGTGCCTGCGAGCAGCCAGGCTCGGGCCTCTGCAGGCACCAGGGCAGATTTGGCCTCTGCCTCCTCCAGTGCCCGCTCCACTCCCCACTGGGCCACTCTGCCTCTCCCTAAGGCCCTTAAAAGCCACTGGAAGAGTCAGGCCATACTGACTACAAGGACCATAAACAGACATATATTTCTACATATTTATGTCCCTTGCCCGCTTGGGTCAGTGGGCACCCTGGGGGAGGTACCAATCTACAGTGGCCGGAGCAGCTCTCTGAATACAAACGCTGGGAAAAAAGGAACAGAAAGAGGACGGTTTGTGTGGCCCCAGCCAAGCTGGCGCCGGCTATTCTCTGAGGTTCTTAAGGCAGGAATGGGAATCAACGGAAAGAGGTGGCTGCAGAGGGAAAATTAAAGAAACACCGAGAGGTGCAGGTGCATCGACGGACACAAAGCACCACAGCAGTGATGCTGAACGCTATAGCCAGGCGGAGGACAGAGCTCTGTCCCGCCAGCCGCCAGTCTGCACATGGATGTGGGGCTTCACACAGCACGTGCCCGGCGCTCACATGATCTGCGTCCAGTCCTCGTGCGGGCCCAGCAGGTGTCGCAGTGGACAGAGCTCTGTCCTGCCAGTCCACAGGTGGACATGGGGTTTCACATCACACCCCCAGCACGCACACATTCTGTGTCTAGTTCTCATGTGGGCCCAACAGGTGTGGCGGGGGANCGTCCAGTCCTCGTGCGGGCCCAGCAGGTGTCGCAGTGGACAGAGCTCTGTCCTGCCAGTCCACAGGTGGACATGGGGTTTCACAGCACACCCCCAGCACGCACACATTCTGTGTCTAGTTCTCATGTGGGCCCAACAGGTGTGGCGGGGGAGCTGAGCCCTTGGTTGATGGTCTCAGCTCTACCACTGGGCCTGTGTGGTCTTATTTCATCTCTCCGAGTCTCGGATTATCCAGTTGCAAAAGGGGACCAACATTTGCCTTCCCAGGCTGTTGTATTAGGAGGTCATGAGCTGGGTGAGTTTGGCGCGGTTCCTGGTGAAGAATCTGTGAAAGGTAAGTGGTGTCATCATTACAACTGCTCATTTCTCCACCCTTGGGGACACCTACCAGCTCCGGCCACTCGATTGTTTTCTGGGCTGGACCCCTTCCCAAGACCACACTGGGAGCTCTGCTGCCCGACAGCTCTGGGCTTCGCCAAGTGCCAGGGAGCCAAGCAGTTCTTGTTGGGAACAGCAGTCCTTGGAGCTGGGCACAGGCTTCACGGCATGAGAGATTTAGCCCTGCCAGCTGGCACCGAGGCCACCCACCCGGGGCAGTGGGGGGGGGGCACTCGTGAGTGTCACAGCAGGTCCAGGTGAAAAAGCGAGCTGGGGACCTGCCAATTGCTAATGGGAGTGATTACAGCCGGACTCCCAGCCTCCCCTCAGGGAGAACACCAGCCAGCAGCTAACCTGAAAACTGGCCTATAATTCCTGCTCAAGTCAACTGAGCAGAAGAAGCAGAGACGCTGATGAAGGCAAAGAACCGGGCTCCTGAGCGAACACTGATGGCGCTCTCCTCACCCCAGCCTAGGCCCACTACTCTAGCCACCCACTCGGCTCCCTCCTGCCCTCGCCCATCATGCCAGCCCTCGCCCAGACCCCCCCACCCCCACCCCTGCCAAGGATAGGTCTCCTCCCTGGGAACTTGGGTTGTACCAGATCTTTGAAGTTATCCTTGCATTTCTAGGCAATGGACTCCAGTCGCTCAGAGTAACTTCTGAATGAGATTCTTTAGCCCCATTTCTTTCAGGTCTGAGGCCCTGAATAAAAAGGTCACAGAAAAGAAGGATGAGAAA
>SJYX01020176.1:241310-258951 GCA_006410675.1 Oreotragus oreotragus
GCGGGTGTGGAGCCGGGGGGTGGGGGGAACACCAGGTAAAGCTTGTTTGGACCTGGAGCAGGGAGGTCAGGATGGGCTGAGAGAGAGAAGACACGCCCAATCAGCTCAGCAGCCCAGAAACTAAGAGGGCAGGATCGCCCCCACCCCCAGCACCGAGGTTCAATACTACAGGTTTATAAATATATAGATTCTCTCCTGTAGAGGAATACTAGATCTCAGCTTCTTTAAGGCATAAAATTAGATACAAGTAACAATTACAAGACTGTTATTGTTTGGTTTGTAACATATATGCATCTACCATGTACAACAATAGTACTAAGAGGGGAACAGAAATAAAATACAAAATACATAGAAGCATGTTTTCTATTTCTCACTGAAATTAGATGGATATAAATCATAAGATACAATGTATATTATTAGCTTTAGAGCAACTACTAAGAAAGTAACTCAAAAAACCATTTAAGAGACTTCCCTGGTGGTCCAGTGGCTAAGACTCCACGCTCCCAATTCAAGAGGCCCAGGGTTCAATCCCTGGTCAGGGAACCAGATCCCACGTGCTGCAACTAAGACCTGGCACAGCCAAATAAATAAATATTTTTAAAGAACAGTTTAAAAATTATTAAAGGAATTAAATGTTATACTAGGAAAAAAAACTCTTAGTACCAAAAAATAAAAATTTTTTTGCAAAAGAACTTCAGGTTTCAAATATATAGTCATTGAAAAACATTAATAGATGTATTAAGCAGCACATTGCTGCTGCTGCTAAGTCACTTCAGTCGTGTCCGACTCTGTGCGACCCCATGGACGGCAGCCCACCAGGCTCCCCCGTCCCTGGGACTCTCCAGGCAAGAATACTGGAGTGGGTTGCCATTTCCTTCTCCAATGCATGAAAGTGAAAAGTGAAAGTGAAGTTGCTCAGTCGTGTCCGACCCTCACTAGATACACCTAAAAAGACTTAGTAACTTTAAATAATATTATATGAAGAGGGGATATATGTATAATTGATTCACTTTGCTGTGCAGAAGAAACTAACACAATGTTGTAAAGCAACCATGCTGCAATAAAGATGAATAAAAATATACATCTGAAGAAAATCTCTAGAAGGCAGTAGAGAGAACCAGAAGTGGTAACATATTCCAAAGACAAATTGAGTAGATTGGGAAGATCCAAAATATGCCTAATCGACATTCCAGAAGGAGAAACTTGAAAGAGTCAGGGAAAGATAATAAAGAAATTACAGCTGAGAATTTTCTAAACTTGGTGAAAACTTCTCCAATCCACAGATTTAAGAATCACAATGAATCCTAAACAGGTTGAATAAAAATAAACATGCTGCTAGATGCTCGGATGTGAAACCAGAGAGCATCTACAGGAAAGGGTCTTCAGAGAAACCGTGACAGTAAACCACGGAACAACAGTTAGATTGACAGCAGGCTTCTCATCAGAAATAACACAAGCCAGATTGCAAAGGATGGTTTAAAAAAATAAAGTTTAATATATCCACAATCACAATAAATGTCCTATTAAATAAGAGAGATGATTGGGCTCAATTTTTTTTTAAATTCCCAGCTATATGCTTTTATAAGAAATATTTCTAGGGACTTCCCTGGTGGTACAGTGGGTAAGAATCGCCTGCCAATGCAGGGGACAGTGACTGGATCACTGGCCTGGGAGTATTCCATAAGCCATGGGGCAACTAAGCCTGTAAGCAGCAACTACTAAAGCCCGCAGGCCTAGAGCCTGCGCTCCACAGCAAGGGAAGACCCAGCTCGCCACAACTAGAGAAAGCACTCAAACAGCAACGACGAGCCGCCACAACTGAAAATAAGTCAATAAATAAAAGAAATATCTCTAAAACATTAAAAGAAAGATGGAATGTGAAAGTTGGAGAAGAAATATAGACATATGTATTTTAATGCATTTATATAAATAAACCAAGCAAATATTAACTCAAAAAAGCTAGCATGACTTGGGCTTCCTGGTGGTTCAGTGGTGAAGAATCCTCCTGCCCATGCAGGAGACGCGGGTTCGATCCCTGATCCCAGAGGATCCCACACACTGCGAAGCAACATAAACCTGTGCGCCACAACGACTGCATCCATCCTCTAGAGCCCAGGAACGACAGTTAGCGAGCCCACAGGCTACAGCTACTGAAACGCCTAGAGCCCACGCTCTGCAACAAGAGGATCCACCGAAACGAGAAGCAGCTAGGCAAGCCCCTGCTCGCTGCAGCGAGAGAAACGCCTGCACAGCAACGAGGTCCCAGCACAGCCAAAAAAAATGAAATAAGTAAAAATGATGAAAAAGAAAACGCCTTTAAAAAGCCAGCGTGACCACATTAGCATTAGAAAAAAACAGACTTTATCCTCAAGAATATTTTTACGGAATAAAGAATTTCATCACATAATGATAAAGGAGCTAGCATCGCAGTTAGGGTATATACGCTAGACCCAGACTACCTAGGGTCAAATCCTGACTCCACCACTCAGAAGCTGGACGACCTTGGTCAAGTTACGGGATCTCTCTGTCTTCAATTTTCTCACCTGTAAAACGGGGACAGTAATTAATAGCACCTACTTCATAGAGTTGTTATGAGAGATGGAAGGCGCCTGGATGTCTGAGTCACCACCTGGAGGGGAAGGCCAAGAACAGCACCTGGCCCACATCAGTCTATGAAAGGAGCGAGAAATACCTTGAGTGCATTAAGCCGTATTTTCAATGAACATGTTTCTGAGAGCTCTTTTGTCCCATTGGTTTGTATCCCACCCTCTGCCAAGAGAACACTGTCTTAATTTACTGTAACTTTTAAAAAATGTTTGAAATCCGATAGAACCAAATCCAGGATCTTCTTCACAACAAGGCACTTTTTCATTTCTTTCAGGGGCTCAGTGAGTGCTCTGCAGGCATTTGTTGAGTGAATAAATAAAGAGGAAGTTAGAAACACAAAGGAAAAAGCAGACAAGATGAGACACCCCTCGGGCTCCAAAGGGAGGTCCCGGATGCTGCAGCTGTTCCGGTGGGAGTGAGATCCACAGTGGGAGAAGGGAGGCGGCTTTCAAACCAGACCCCTCTTCTCTGTCTCCCGAAAAAAGAGAAACTGAGGTTTTTGGAACCAAGAGCTGGAGGAGGCTGGAAGCAGCAGCTGAAGCCCTGACAGCCTCGCAGCCCTTCACAGCCGGAGACAATCCTCGCACCTCCAGCCCCTGGAGCTGCCAGGAGTCCCTGGCAAAGAGCAGGCAGGCATCCCCGCACGACCCAGCTTCCCTGCACCACGTGGTACGGGGGAAGTGACAAGAGAGATTGGGGGAACAAAGCTATTCTAGCCGAGATATTTTAAAAATCCGCCCTCAAGGCAGCATCCGGTTGCTACAGCAACCCCAGCTCCTGGGGAGGCCTGACCACCCACTGGCTCCCCACCTGCCTCAGCCCAGGAGTGTCCTTGGAAGGCCAGAAGCTGCCAGCACCACGGGGACACGGAGGAAGCGTGGGGTTCCAGCACCAAGGTCAGGGCTGGAGACCCCCGTGGGCATCGCATGGTCCGCTTCTGCTCTGGGCTGATCACTTTATTCTGAACATGTGCTTACTTTCTGTGCAGACTGACTCATGGAGTCTTGCCGAAACACAAAAAGGTAACTTTTTCACTCAGTCGGGCTGAGCAATGAAGCAGCTGGTTGTGGATTTGGTTCCAAGGTCTGGACAAAGCCCCAGGGGGACGAGACCGGTCTGCAGCCTAGTGGCCCACCCTGTCCTTGACCCGCGTGAGTAACCTGCGGTCACCTTTCCTTCCTGCACCCCAGCTGGAAGGGCTCCTACCACCTTCAGGAAAAACCAAGTGTTAGAAAGGGAGAGAAAGGGCCACAGGGAGAGCAGCTGCCAGCCACAGGGCAGAGCTGGGGGCGGACACACACTGTCACCCCACCCCTTCAGCCTGGGGCTCCCGTGGACCCTGCACGAGGCCACACCCAGCGGGGCTTCCCATGCCTGCTGCACTCTTGGGGCCTCCGGGGCCCAGGGAGAGCTTGCAGGGCTTGCAGGATCTTTTAGTGACAGGGACTCCCAGTAGTGGCAAGTGGGATCTAATTCCCTGACCTGGGATCGAACCTGGGCCCCTGGCAGTAGGAGCGTGGACTCTTAGCCACTGGACCACCAGGTAAAATGCGTTGCAGGAAAGTTCTTTAAAGGGACTCTAGCACCACCTGCTCCATCTTCGCCCTCTTCTCTCTCTGCAACGTGGCTGCGATGCTGAGGCCATCCATGCTGCAGGTAGGCAGGCCTGCAGGCCAGCAGGGTGGGCAGCAGAGTCCTTGAGACGCCTGCCCCGAATGCCGTGACGCTTAGACAGCGTTGGAGACAGTGGTCAGGCTTCTGAGACAAGCAGCTGAAGAAAATCCTAAACAGCACAGCACGGTACCTACAACAGCTCCTTTGTGATGTCCACCATCTACAGACGGGAAGGACCTGGAGAAGAGTGGGGATCACTGCGGGTGAGGCCCCTGCCCTCCCCCAAGGAACAGGAGGGAGAGAAGCCACGCCTGCCTGTGGGTCTGCAGTCCTGCCACGTGCCCAGCATGTGGATGAGGGGACCCAAGAAGGCACCAGCGTGGACAGTGCACAGAGCGCATCTTTTAGTAGAAGACGTAGAGTAAGGAGTGAACTTAGGTCACGGGGTGACGGGGACCTCAGGGAAGATGGTGCAGGACAGCGGAGAGAGCGATTTTGTTTTGTTTTCTGTTTTTGTTTGCTGTCCCAGGAATCTGAGTTTCCCACCCAGGGATGGAAGCCGGAGTCCTACCCATTGGACCAGCAAGGAAGACCCGGTTTTTACAGGAATTTGAGGGAATCCCTCTGAGGCAGTCACATCCCCAGATCCTGAAAAAGGCATGGAGCTTCGTGGATGTGGGAAGTAAGGGAATGGCAAGTGCAGAGGCCCCGAGGCAGGAGGGCCTGACTGCAGGGACCTGATAAGAGAGTTGGTCAAAGCTCCGCTCTGACTGGGCCTGTGAGGGGCGTGAGGGCTGGAGGGGTTCTGCAGGCGAGGGTGGGCTGCATGTGAGGAGGAGCTGCTGCTGCTTGAAGGTGGGGGCCCTCCTGCAGGGTCTGGGCACAAGTCATTCGCCATCCCCCTCGCCCCTCCCAGGAGCAGCCCAGGGAAGAGTTTGAAGGAGGGAGGGAGCAGAGGGCTATGTCAGCTGCAGGATGGGGACCAGGGCCGGCTGGGGGCGGGCACATGGCTAGTGGGGGCCACGATCCTGTAAGAGAGGCATGGAATGACTGGGATGGCTGCGAGAGCAGCCGGGAACATGAGACGTTTCTAGAGTCACCGCAGGAAGGGCCCCTCTCTCTTTCCACATCAGGGAAGTGGTTAAGTCTGTGGTGAGGCCTGGGGCAGGTTCAGTCCTGCACAGACCGGGCTCGAGGTCCAGATTGCAGTGGGCTGGGGTCCACGCTCTCACCAATGCCTCAGATCACACACTCCACTTCCCCACGGGACTTTTTTAGCGCATTCCAGACAGAGCGTCACAAGACACAGCAAAATGAATCTTTATTACTGTACAGTTATTTTCACTTAAAAAAAATAGGTTCAAAGTCTCTGGGAAGTAAGTTAAAAGACCATACAAAATAGTGTCTGAGAGTCACAGCCCAGGCTGGCAGCAGGCAGAGACCCCCACTGGGTGAGGACGCTGTCTGCAGGGGCAGGGGACAGCCAGCAGGCCCACCCCCGCCCCTGGGCCCTAGAGAGCCCAGCCCTCCTTGCAGAGGACCAGCCGCACAGCCTCATGAAAGTCACTGACCACGTGGGCTGCCTGCAGGAGCTCCGGCCTGAAGCCGAAGTCCCGGTGTCCGTGGAATGGAGACCCCTCACTGCCCGGGTCAGGCGCGGTGGGGCTGGGGGCCTGGGGACCGTACACACCCGTGCACACCAGGATGGAGGCGCAGCTCCGGGCCGCCCCCTCCTGCTGCGTCTGCAGGTGCTGGTGGAACAGGTTGGCCCCGTAGACGTCGGACATGGGGTTGTCGCTGGGGAGAGAGGACCCAGTTCAGTGTGGCAGGCAGCGGGCAGGGTGCTGTCCACTCGGGGTGGAGGGGGGCTGGGGCACGACCACGAGGGAGGAGGGGGGCTCACCCCACGGCGTAGAGGCTCCGGATGGGGGCGGCCCAGCCCCGCCGCGCTGCCTGCCGCGCCAGCAGGCCCTCGGCATACCGGTAGGTGAGGAGGCTGGGCTTGCCCGTGAGGCCCGAGTAGCACAGCTCCCGGCCTGTCAGCTTGCGGTAAATGGCCTCCAGGCACAGCAGGAAGGTCCCGTGGCCAAACCTGCCAGGGAGGTTCCAATTTCGACATTACTGAATGAACAGGTGACATCAAATTGGCTTTATCAACAATAAGTCGCCTCTTGCCATTCGGTCCTACATAACCTACTCCCTTCACCTAGCGTCAGCAAACCTGAACTCTAGGAATAATGTTCCAGAAGACATGCCTGACTGCGAGCTGTGGAACCGCATTTTAAAAAAGCAACGAGAGCGAACACGGTGACCTGACCCCTTGGGCGGCTGCGCAGTGGCTCGGGGTTGGCCCCCAGACCAGTGACGGATCCACCGCACAGCTCATCCGGAGGCAGGTGGAAGAGATGTCACTTGTTTGCCTGTGGCCCCAGACAAGCCCAATAGCACCAGCAGCTGCCCTTCCAGGGAGGTCACCTGGGGGTCAGCAAAACCACGGTCTGGGGCCTGAAAATCCTCTTTGCTGCCCCACGTCTTATGGGCAGGACACCAAGGAGTGGGAGAACGAGCACCTCGGGTGAAGGCAGGGAGGGGAGGGGAGGACGCGGAGAACAGGGCCTGAACCCCACTCGGGCTCCACGGGCTGGAAGGAGCCGTCCTGCTGGACGCTGGCGGGCAAGCGGGGGTAACCCCCACCTCGATCCACCATCCGTGCTCAGTTAGCAGCAGTGTTCCTTTACTAACCAGTATGTGAAGTGACCCTGGAGACCCCTCCCAGAAGCCAGGTCACCATGGCAACCCCGGGGCCTAGAAGAAGGGGTCTGACCTCAGAGAACCCAGATGGCTGAGGAGCCACCAGCAGCTGGAGGCAGGGACCCAGGCCCGAGGTGGGGACCTCGTGTCCTCACCTGGGCATCTTGGCTTCGGCCATCCAGAGGAGGTCCGTGTTGCTGGCCAGGACGGGGAGGTGGGGGTAGGGGGCCGTCGCCAGACCCGTGCCAGGGTTCCCGTCGCTGAGGAGGACATCGGTGATCAGCTGCAGGCTCGTCTCCCAGCGCACAGGCTCCCCCAGGAGGAGCACCCCTGCAGAGCGTGGACGGTGAGCCACGGTGCAGGGAGCCCCTCAGGGAGTCCCGCCGTGCCTGGCCCCAGCCTTTCCCCGGGGTGCGTGGCCCTGGAGAGGGCACGGGTCCCAGGAGGTGGACGGAGCCGAGCCAGGAGGAGCTCCTGAGGGCGCCTTCATGTGTCCACCTGGCCATCCAAGGGTTAAGAGCAGAGGAGCAGCAGCCCCTGCTGACTGACCCTTGCCCAGCACCTCAGCCACCCGGTCATGTCCCCCGAGCCCCAGGGCCAGCTGGAAGCCCAGTGGAGAGACAGGGTCACAGGGCCAACGCTGCCCATGGCCCTCTGAGACTGTAGGCTAGTTCTCAGCGTGTCTCAGCCTCGGCTTCCTCAACTACATAGGGACGACACTCACTGCTGTGCGGAGGATCAAACTGAGACCCGGCAGAACACGCAGGCTGAGCTGCCCGCAGGCTGCCGGCGCCAGCTTCAAGACCAGGCGCTGGCCAGTCCGCGGCCCGCTGGGCAGCGCGCCCCGGGGAGCTGTTTTCATCGTCACAGGGACTGACACCCGCAGTGAGGGCTGTGCGAGGGGCCGAGACGCGAGGGGCTCAGGACAGCCCTGCTCAGTCAAGCCCCCCAGGTGTACTGACAGCTGACACACGGGAGAACCACCTGCTTATCATGAGATGTGCCTAAATCGTAATTCGTTCCCCACAACGTATTTTTTGGTAGGGTTTTCATAAACACAGATTTTTTTCCAAAAGGCAACCATCATGTTAGTCATGAGAAGACTGCACTGCATTTCTTCAAAACTTTACCAAGATTTATTGCCAATCGGGAAAAGCACATCACCAGTGATGACACTGCCCCTAACTTCTGAGTCACACTGAGGCACACCTACACACTTGTGAACACACTGCGTTTGTCACACTGAAGCACACCTACATCACCTACGGACACGCTGCATTCATAGCTGTGACACTCCCAGGGATTCTACTTTTGCTATGATCACTTTGCTACTTAACTGTGTTCTCATGGGTAATCATTACATACTGAAATGCAGATCACCTTACTAAACAGCGTTTCTTTCTCCGTACAGTTACGGCTTTAGAGTGAATTACCCTTTGTGTATGGTGGTGGTGGCTGAGTCACTAAGTCGTGTCCGACTCTTGTGACCCCATGGACTGTAGACCTGCCAGGCTCCACTGTCCGTGGGAATCTCCAGGCAAGAATACTGAAGTGGCTTGCCATTTTCTTCTCCATAACGTTTGTGTATAGGAAAGTTATAGCATCTATGAGATCACTCGGGATAGTAAGTGGGACCATACAATATTTCTGTTGCCCAGGCAGAACTGGGTTCAACAGGGCTGAGAAACACTGGGCCAGGTTACCTTAGGCACCTTTCCACTTAGATTTTCCACCTTTAGGATTTTTCTGGAATAACGAGGCAGGTGGCATGGGGAAGGAAAGATCAGCAGCTCAGAGGTGGTGAATGGCAGATGGAGACCAGAGCCCAGCATCTAGCACCCTGCCCACACTGCCCACACTGTCTCCACACGCAGGGCCCTCATTACCTTCAATCGCAGGGAAGTCACTCCTTGGAAGCGGCTGCAAGAGACCAAGAAGAGACCGTCAATGCCATGGTCACCTGGTTTCTAGGGGTGGGACGTGTGATGACAGACAGAGGGTCCCTCGGTGTGGCCCAGGCCGAGGAGAAGCTGACAGGCCGAGGGGGAGGTCCTCAGGGAGAGGGTGAGAGCGCCCAGCGGGGGCACCACGTGTGAAGGTCAGCCAGGGGTCGGCTGCTCCACTGTCTTCTTGCAGCAAGGATGGGAGGTGCCGGCCTGGAATCAGGCAGCCGAGAAAGAGATGAACCCAGGAGGGACAGGAGCCTGGCGTCACTCCGGGGGCGGGGCCACCATTGACTGCAGTCTTGGGGCCCATTCCTTCTAGGAATAGCTGCCCAGGTCTTGGCTCTGCCAACGACCAGCTGAGACCTGGGCCAAGCACGTCCCTGGGGGCTGTCACTGCGCTGTCCTGAGAGCTAGGGCGACGCCTGGCTGAGGACACACTATGTGTGGCTCAGAGGCAGGGGAGGGATGGGAGCCACACAGACCAACAGAAGCAGGCCTATCTGCTTTGTAACAACTGTGTCATCATGCTGCAGAGTGGGAGATACAGAGTTCACACGGGGAAGGAGAGGGCGAAGGGCCGGCAGAAGACAGCAGTCACCCTAGAGGGTCAGTGACAGGCCCCATGACCACTGGCCAGAAGAGAGAAGGTTCAAGTATGAACCAAACCCAAAAGGAGCCGGGCACAGACACTCAGAACTGCTTTCCCAAGAAGCTGTCCCACCAGGACTGCCGTCTGTAAGGGGCTCCAGGACCGCAGAGCCGCGATCAACTCTACAAAGGCTAGGGTCCTCCCAAGTGACTCTGGGAGAGCTGGTAAGGCACAAAGCCATCAGCTGGAGGTGACGAGAGGACTCTAGAAGGACAGAGGACAGTCTTCACCGCGCGCATCTAGGGACTAAGTCCTCGGCCAGTCGTGTCCTGCGAGGGACCTGCTCTCTGG
This sequence comes from Oreotragus oreotragus, assembly GCA_006410675.1. NCBI lineage: Eukaryota > Metazoa > Chordata > Mammalia > Artiodactyla > Bovidae > Oreotragus > Oreotragus oreotragus. The sequence goes on from SJYX01020176.1 coordinate 251,169, forward strand.
GGGCGGGGCTGGAGGATCAGCGAGGGGGTCCCGAGCATGTCCCGTTACCGTGGCCTTGGGCCGCCGCTGCAGATCCACCATGTCCAGCACAGGGAAGGCAGCCCGCAGCTCGTCCACCGTGACTAAGTGCTTGAAACCCAGTCTGCAGCAAGGTCAGGAAGCAAAGTGGCCAGGGCAGGGTGCAGAGGGAGAAGCCTTTCAAAGTGAAGGAAGCACCCCCGACCCGATCAAGCCCGCCTCAACCCTGGACAGAGCACATGAGGCCAGCACGCACCAAGAGACACTGCATGCAGGCATGGGTGCCAGTGGTGGGCACCCCCGAGCAGAGGCACGCAGGAAGCCCCACCCCCAAGCTCACACTGGCCCAGAGCCAGGAGCACCAGCGCTCTGAGGACAGCTGAGAGAAGATTACTCGGTGAGAGGGAGGCTGGGCAAAGCCTGGAGAAGCCAGGCCGGATGACATCTGGACGATGGACCGGATTCTGTGTAAAGGGGGTGGGGGACACACTGCAGCCTCACCCTCCAGCGCTCTCTACTGTACTCCTGTCCTGAGGCCGTTCTCGCCACCTCCAGCAGGAGGCCTGATGAAGCAGCAGCCGTGTGCTGCTCTGACCCCCAGGGCACGGTTGCCCACACCGGTGCTCAGCTCACGTTTGCAGGAGCAGCAAGTGAACAGGCTGCTTCAGAGCGGGGACTGACCCTTACAAGCACACACCTGGGAGTGAGCTCCACACAGACGCGCACTGAGCACAGGGAGCCGTGGGGCCCAAACCGAACCACAGAATCACCTGGGCTCTCAGGCCACAGTGAGTCAGACTCTCCAGGGAGCTGCCCAGTGGGCTGACGGCGGTGAGCTGGCTTTCAGGAACCCCCAGATGCCAGGGCTGGACACCTGGGAGCTGCCCTCCCTCCTCCCGTGGGCACCGAGCAGGCCAGGCCCTAGTCCCCTTGGCCAGACGAGGACAGCAGAGCTGGAAGCAGCAGCAGGATACGCTCGAGCGTTTTCCACCAGGGGCCCCTGCCCAGACACCAGCATCCGCCTGTCGTGATGCTGCAAGAAGAGCTTCATGGGGCTGTGGGACAGGATCACCTGGTCAGGCTGTACCTGCAGGGCGGCCAAGAGAGGGAGAGCAGACGACACACAGGTGAGGGCAGGTGAGGGCAGCGTCGGGAGCAGTGGGGACACGCGGAGGAGAAACGGGCCCAGAGAGGGCCCAACTCTTCCAGAGCTACCCCAACATGGGTGAGGGGCCCGGATAGCAGAGCCTGCAGGAGCTGTGGCCACCACGGGCCCCGCTTGCCCCGTTCCCCACACCCCGATCTCTCAGCCCTGCTGGAGAACCACAGGGATCGTGCACCAGCTCAGACCTGCCTCTGCCTCTGACAGTTTTCAGTTCTAAATAAAACCTAGCTTTTCAGCATCTATGCTAATGGTGACCTCAAACTTCCACTGTCTGGACACCAGGGGAGGAACCAGCCTTGTCCCCAAGCAGTGTCCCAGCCACTCAGCTATGGCTCTACTCTAGAAGAGCTTCATGGGGCTGTGGGACAGGATCACCTGGTCAGGCTGTACCTGCAGGGCGGCCAAGAGAGGGAGAGCAGACGACACACAGGTGAGGGCAGGTGAGGGCAGCGTCGGGAGCAGTGGGGACACGCGGAGGAGAAACGGGCCCAGAGGGGGCCCAACTCTTCCAGAGCTACCCCAACATGGGTGAGGGGCCCGGATAGCAGAGCCTGCAGGAGCTGTGGCCACCACGGGCCCCGCTTGCCCCGTTCCCCACACCCCGATCTCTCAGCCCTGCTGGAGAACCACAGGGATCGTGCACCAGCTCAGACCTGCCTCTGCCTCTGACAGTTTTCAGTTCTAAATAAAACCTAGCTTTTCAGCATCTATGCTAATGGTGACCTCAAACTTCCACTGTCTGGACACCAGGGGAGGAACCAGCCTTGTCCCCAAGCAGTGTCCCAGCCACTCAGCTATGGCTCTACTCCTAGGTTTCATGAGGACTCTTTCCAAAATCCAGATCCACTGCCAACACACACCATGTGGATGCTGGGCGGGGGTGAGAGCTGCTGGTGGGCGAAAGGCAAGAGCTCACGGAACTGTGCCATCCTACTCATGAAAAAAGAGAGCTGTCACCTCAGCGTTCCCCCAGCACATGGACACTTAGAAACACGTGACCCTGAGGCCTGGGAGGAAAGATGGAAATAGCCAAGTCCACAGTGCTCGTTTTCATAAAAGAGGGGGCTCTCCCCCTGAGTCTGGCCTTGAGCTTCAAGTTATTTTTCCAGCGGGTCTGGAAGGTTTACCCTGGCTCATCCACAGTGTCCCCCACCCCAGGGCGAGGGCGCAGTCAGTGTAGGAGAGGGGGTTCCATGGTTGGGGGAGGTCCTCGGCCCCTAGACTCCACCGCATTCTCACCTGGAAGCCCAGCTGGGCCGACAACTCCTCGGCTTTACTGCACTGTGAGATGTTCCCAGCATTTGTGACGAAGACCACGGGCACCCGCAGCTGCCCCTGAGGGTCCAGCAGCTGGCGGAAGGCCTCCTGCGCGGCGGGGATGACCTGGTGGCCCCTCACCAGCACTCCATCAATGTCCAACAGCAACCCAAAAGTGGGCGGGCTCTGCACGAAGGGGAGACGAGAGCGGCCCAAGTCAGGCAGAGGGGTAGAGGGGTGGGGAGGCGTGGGGGGAGGCCTCATCCCCACCCTTGGGCCAGCCCGGACCGCGGATTCCAGAGGATGACTTGGGGTTGCTGGCCAGGCAGATCCATCTGCAATAGAGAATTAGGCCTTTTCAGGAATTTTTAAGCACGTAACTACTTGGTTAAAGTTATTTTTGCATAACTGATATAAAGGATTACTTTAATTTCATTTATTTATGTATGGCTGTGCTGGGTCTTTGTTGCTGCCAGCACTTTCTCTAGTTGCAGCGAGAAACCTAGTTGTGGGCTTCTCTTGTTGATGTGGTGGGTGGGCTCAGTAGCTGCAGCTCCCCGGCTCCAGAGCACAGAATCAGCAGTTGTGATGCCGAGCAGGATCGAATCACCGTCTCCTGCGCTGGCAGGCAGATTCTTTACCACTGAGCCACCAGGGAGGTCCCTAAAGGAATTTTTTTAATTGGAAAACAGAGAAATTCAGAAACAAGCCCGGGACTTGAACACGACGGATCAGTATTTCTTTTAATCGCCTTTTTCTAGTCATGTTTGTTACGTGGCTGAGACTGCACCTTATAGGTCTGATTTTGTGTCTTGTTCTTTTTGCTTGACGTGAAACATTTTAATCTATTACAACAGCCTTCATAACCACCTTTTAAGTTTTACCAGAACAACACACACAGACCTTTTAAAACCCACTCAATCGCTACAGATGACATACAGAAAAAATGTTAAGATTCCTGCTTCCTCTTCCACCCAGTGCCAACCCCTCTTGGTATTTTCCAGAAACCCTTCCTAGATGGTGCTACTTTCTCATCTTTCGCCAACACACAAATGGCACTATGCTGTGCTTTTTCTCCCATCTTCTCTTCACTGGTCTCTCTTGGTTTTCTTTTGGCATCACTACATACAGCCTTACATCCTCCATGTTTCTGGCTACATAATATTCTCAGTGAATATTCCACCAATATTAGGTTTCCCTTATCTCACTTAGGTTTTCCCATATTCTGCTGCTACAAATTATGTTATAAAGAACCTCCTCATGATTGCTGATTTTTCCATATTATGGAAATTTCCTTAAGCTAGGTTCTTAAAAGCAAGAGTAGTAAGCCAAATGGGTACAGATATTTCAGTGAAGAACACCGCCTAACTGTCTTCCAAAACACCTATCAGCTCACATGGACCCTGGTGCCCTTGCCAAAGAGGTTCTCACAATGTCAAAGAGTTTGTTAAGAATCAAATGTCTTGTTAGTTTCAAAGTTAAAAAAAAAAAAATCTCCTCTCAATCTGCATTTCTTGGATTTACAAAGTTGAACACTATTCTTTTTAAAAACTCATCCCACCTCTTATTTTATGAACTATTAACATACAAGATGTTTTTCAATTGTCAGAAAAATCCAGCCTAACCTGTTTGCCATTTTCCTTTTGTTTGCATCAGCCAAGTCAAGCCACACGCATCGCACACATATTGTGCTTATGTTCAGAATATCCTTCTTTTCTTAGAGGTGCAGAGAGAAGAACTTAGGGTTGAGATGACAAGAAATCAGGGATTCATTTCAAACTCTTGGAGCCACAAAATAGAAGAGGGTGGAGGGAGATAAGCAAAGCAAGTACAGCCAAATATTAATAACCGCTGGTTCTGGAAGATGGGTCTATGCAGTTCATAATACTGTTCTTAGATTTCTTTTTTAAATACACAGTTAAAATATAAGATAGCTTGTTTGTGCTGATGACAGCAAAAGCTGACCATAGTTTCACTGTTCTTAGTGGCCATATTCTAAATAGTTTGCTCTCTTAGACATAAGAATTCACAGACCCCACTACTAAAAACAAGGTCTCAGAACAATTTAGCAATGACCGGGCACTCCCTCATCTATACCATGGTGTGTGTAACCTCTACCTCCACCGATCAGGTGTGTGCAGTCACAGAAACAGGCATCTAGCCACCGAGTCAAGGCCCCTCTGTCATTAAGAACAGGAAACGGGCAGACTGGGGTCTGGGGCTTCTCTACTCTTGCTGCTCAGCTTCTCTGAAAACCTAAAACTGCTCTAAAAAATAACATCTATTAATTTTTTAAGTGAAGTTTCCTAGAGCAAAGGAAACGGGATTAGATTTTTTTCTTCTCATTCTTTTTTCTTTTCATTCTCTTCTGTATTTTTATTCTATATCACTTCATTATTTTTAATTAGTCCTGGGTATCAGGCTAGATTTTCTCATTAAAGTTCATATTTGTGGCAGTGCTAAAATGTGTGGTTTTCTACTATATATAAAATAAAGGAACTAATATATAGCACAGGGAACTATACTTGATGTTCTGCCATAACCTATAATGGAAAAGACTCTGAAAAAACATATATATGTGTGTATATATACATATATATATATGTACACACACACAACTAAACCACTTTGCTATATGCCTGAAATTAACACAATACTGTAAGTCCACTATACTTCAATTTTTAAATATGTGGTTTTAAGATTAGTTTGAAATGAAGGGACAACTAAGATGCTCCTTTGTGTTTCTGTTTCTTATCTGGAACTGGTGGATGTGTTTTTCAACAACAGCAGCACAACCACCACTTGGGACACTGTCCACTCCGACTAGCTCCATCTCTGCAGTCCCTGTGACAAGTACTACCCACATCACACAAACTGCCCGTGGTAGCCTCTTGCAAAAACACTGCGTGCTAAGGACTAGCCCTGACGCCGACGTGCTTAGTCGCTCAGTTGCGAACCATGGACTATATAGCCTGCCAGACTCCTCTGTCCATGGGATTCTCCACGCAGGAATACTGGAGTGGGTGGCCAGTTCCTTCTCCAGGGGATCTTCCTGATCCAGGGATGGAACCCATGTCTCCTGCATTCCAGGCAGATTCTTTACCGCTGAGCCACCAGGCAAGCCTTGGATTCAACCAACTGCTGATGGCAAACCTCACACACCAAGCGGGTAGGTGGATCCGCGGATGCGGGGCCCAGCTGTGGGATTCAAGCACCCGAGGGTTTCGGTGTCCCCTGTCAACACCAAGGGGCGGCGGTAATTTGCCTTAAGTCACACGGGGAGTGCGTGGCCCGGGCAGGGCTGACCCGGAAAGGAGCGGCATCACTTCCCCCTCCTCCCACTCTCGCCACCAGAAAAGTGGAAGTCAGGACCCTGGGGGCTGGGGTCCTGCCTACGGTCCCGAGTCCCCAGCCCCCGGGTCGCCCCGCGAGCGACGAGGTCACGCGGCGCCCCCGGGGCTGTGCGGAGGGAGCCGAGGAGACAGGGACCCGCGTGGCAGGCCCGCAGGGGACGTGACGTCGCCACTCGAGGCCAAGGCGGAGAGGTGGGAATGACATCCAGAGGTCGGGAACCCAGCTCCGAGTCCGGCACGCGAGACCCCTCGGGCTCCCACCGCCCGCCCCCTATCCGCCGCCCTCACCTGCGTTCCGCCGCTCGCGAAACGCCTGCCCCCGAGCCACGCGGCCGCGCGCACCGCCCGCCGCCACAGCCCCGGCGCCCACCGAGCCGCCGCCTCGCCGAGCGCAGCCATGGGCCGCCGCCTGCGCGCTCCGCGCAGCCAATCAGAGGCCGGCGGCGCCCGAGGCACCACGGGAGTTGTAGTCTCGCCTCAGTGTCGGAGGCGTGGAGCTGGCGCGGGACATCTCGGGAGCTGTAGTTCTGCCTCGGTCTCTGGGGATCGCGTCTGAGCTCTGTCTTATTTATCAGATAATGGGAAGTTTATACCTCTTGACCCCCTCTCTCATTTCGCAACCCCAACCCGCCTCGGGCAATCACCAGTCTCTCTGGTTCTCTGGATCTGTGAGCTTGGTTATTCTGTTCCTTAGATTTCACATGTAAGTGAGCTCACACAACATTTGGTTTTTGCTGATTTATTTCACCAAGCTTAATACCCTCAGGGTCCATCAACGTTGGACATCGTGGGTCTCCCACTCTGCAGGGCTGTAGCCCATTTGGAATAGGAGCTCACAACCCTGCCACTCTCTCCCCAGGGTCCCGGCCCCCTTAACCCTCTACTCTAGGCAGCTTTGTTCTATTTGGCCTTGTGTAAGTTATTGGGGTAAAGAAGGGTGGGTTTTTCTGGAAGAGCTCTGGGACCCCAGATACAGCTCCCAACATCACAGGATGGTTTGGGCAAGGGGGTCGGAAGAGGCCATTCCAGGAGCTCTTAGACCCAGACTGACCCAGGTGCTGATCCCCTGGGCCTCCAACTCTCCTCTGAGCAGTGTTGCAGAGTCTACCGAAAATTATGTCTGGTTTCTTACTTTTCCCTTCAAAATGTTGTCCATATACTTTCTTTTTTCCATTTCTACTTCTAACCTGCATGGACCCTCTAGCTTTGACATGTAAAGGAAGACCCTGCTTCCCACGAAGCACTGTTGACTGTTCGCACGTCCTCTGACCCACAGTGGTGGTGGAGGTGCTGTCTATAAGCCCAGGAACTTGCCCTCAGGGCTTCTGTCACCTGGCTCTTTATTCATTCATTGCATAAATTAGCTACTTATTATATTGTAAGAGTTTGGGCTTTTTGAGTTTTTTTGTCTTATTTTTTTGGCCTGGCCGGAACTTGCAGCTTGAGGGATCTTACCTCCGGGATTAAACCTGCACCCTCAGCAGTGAAAGCATGGAGTCCTAACCACTGGACGGGCGGGGAAGTTCCAAGAGTTTCAGTTCAGTTCAGTCGCTCAGTCGTGTCCGACTCTTTGCGACCCCATGAATCGCAGCATGCCAGGCCTCCCTATGCATCACCATCTCCCGGAGTTCACTCAGACTCACGTCCATCGAGTCCATGATGCCATCCAGCCATCTCATCCTCGGTCGTCCCCTTCTCCTCCTGCCCCCAATCCCTCCCAGCATCAGAGTCTTTTCCAATGAGTCAACTCTTCGCATGAGGTGGCCAAAGTACTGGAGTTTCAGCTTCAGCATCATTCCTTCCAAAGAAATCCCAGGGCTGATCTCCTTCAGAATGGACTGGTTGGATCTCCTTGCAGTCCAAGGGACTCTCAAGAGTCTTCTCCAACACCACAGTTCAAAAGCATCGATTCTTCGGCGCTCAGCTTTCTTCACAGTCCAACTTTCACATCCATACATGACCACAGGAAAAACCATAGCCTTGACTAGGC
>SJYX01020176.1:260538-274430 GCA_006410675.1 Oreotragus oreotragus
AGAGTAGAGGGTTAAGGGGGCCGGGACCCCGGGGAGAGAGTGGCAGGGTTGTGAGCTCCTATTCCAAATGGGCTACAGCCCTGCAGAGTGGGAGACCCACGATGTCCAACGTTGATGGACCCTGAGGGTATTAAGCTTGGTGAAATAAATCAGCAAAAACCAAATGTTGTGTGAGCTCACTTACATGTGAAATCTAAGGAACAGAATAACCAAGCTCACAGATCCAGAGAACCAGAGAGACTGGTGATTGCCCGAGGCGGGTTGGGGTTGCGAAATGAGAGAGGGGGTCAAGAGGTATAAACTTCCCATTATCTGATAAATAAGACAGAGCTCAGACGCGATCCCCAGAGACCGAGGCAGAACTACAGCTCCCGAGATGTCCCGCGCCAGCTCCACGCCTCCGACACTGAGGCGAGACTACAACTCCCGTGGTGCCTCGGGCGCCGCCGGCCTCTGATTGGCTGCGCGGAGCGCGCAGGCGGCGGCCCATGGCTGCGCTCGGCGAGGCGGCGGCTCGGTGGGCGCCGGGGCTGTGGCGGCGGGCGGTGCGCGCGGCCGCGTGGCTCGGGGGCAGGCGTTTCGCGAGCGGCGGAACGCAGGTGAGGGCGGCGGATAGGGGGCGGGCGGTGGGAGCCCGAGGGGTCTCGCGTGCCGGACTCGGAGCTGGGTTCCCGACCTCTGGATGTCATTCCCACCTCTCCGCCTTGGCCTCGAGTGGCGACGTCACGTCCCCTGCGGGCCTGCCACGCGGGTCCCTGTCTCCTCGGCTCCCTCCGCACAGCCCCGGGGGCGCCGCGTGACCTCGTCGCTCGCGGGGCGACCCGGGGGCTGGGGACTCGGGACCGTAGGCAGGACCCCAGCCCCCAGGGTCCTGACTTCCACTTTTCTGGTGGCGAGAGTGGGAGGAGGGGGAAGTGATGCCGCTCCTTTCCGGGTCAGCCCTGCCCGGGCCACGCACTCCCCGTGTGACTTAAGGCAAATTACCGCCGCCCCTTGGTGTTGACAGGGGACACCGAAACCCTCGGGTGCTTGAATCCCACAGCTGGGCCCCGCATCCGCGGATCCACCTACCCGCTTGGTGTGTGAGGTTTGCCATCAGCAGTTGGTTGAATCCAAGGCTTGCCTGGTGGCTCAGCGGTAAAGAATCTGCCTGGAATGCAGGAGACATGGGTTCCATCCCTGGATCAGGAAGATCCCCTGGAGAAGGAACTGGCCACCCACTCCAGTATTCCTGCGTGGAGAATCCCATGGACAGAGGAGTCTGGCAGGCTATATAGTCCATGGTTCGCAACTGAGCGACTAAGCACGTCGGCGTCAGGGCTAGTCCTTAGCACGCAGTGTTTTTGCAAGAGGCTACCACGGGCAGTTTGTGTGATGTGGGTAGTACTTGTCACAGGGACTGCAGAGATGGAGCTAGTCGGAGTGGACAGTGTCCCAAGTGGTGGTTGTGCTGCTGTTGTTGAAAAACACATCCACCAGTTCCAGATAAGAAACAGAAACACAAAGGAGCATCTTAGTTGTCCCTTCATTTCAAACTAATCTTAAAACCACATATTTAAAAATTGAAGTATAGTGGACTTACAGTATTGTGTTAATTTCAGGCATATAGCAAAGTGGTTTAGTTGTGTGTGTGTACATATATATATATGTATATATACACACATATATATGTTTTTTCAGAGTCTTTTCCATTATAGGTTATGGCAGAACATCAAGTATAGTTCCCTGTGCTATATATTAGTTCCTTCTTTATTTTATATATAGTAGAAAACCACACATTTTAGCACTGCCACAAATATGAACTTTAATGAGAAAATCTAGCCTGATACCCAGGACTAATTAAAAATAATGAAGTGATATAGAATAAAAATACAGAAGAGAATGAAAAGAAAAAAGAATGAGAAGAAAAAAATCTAATCCCGTTTCCTTTGCTCTAGGAAACTTCACTTAAAAAATTAATAGATGTTATTTTTTAGAGCAGTTTTAGGTTTTCAGAGAAGCTGAGCAGCAAGAGTAGAGAAGCCCCAGACCCCAGTCTGCCCGTTTCCTGTTCTTAATGACAGAGGGGCCTTGACTCGGTGGCTAGATGCCTGTTTCTGTGACTGCACACACCTGATCGGTGGAGGTAGAGGTTACACACACCATGGTATAGATGAGGGAGTGCCCGGTCATTGCTAAATTGTTCTGAGACCTTGTTTTTAGTAGTGGGGTCTGTGAATTCTTATGTCTAAGAGAGCAAACTATTTAGAATATGGCCACTAAGAACAGTGAAACTATGGTCAGCTTTTGCTGTCATCAGCACAAACAAGCTATCTTATATTTTAACTGTGTATTTAAAAAAGAAATCTAAGAACAGTATTATGAACTGCATAGACCCATCTTCCAGAACCAGCGGTTATTAATATTTGGCTGTACTTGCTTTGCTTATCTCCCTCCACCCTCTTCTATTTTGTGGCTCTAAGAGTTTGAAATGAATCCCTGATTTCTTGTCATCTCAACCCTAAGTTCTTCTCTCTGCACCTCTAAGAAAAGAAGGATATTCTGAACATAAGCACAATATGTGTGCGATGCGTGTGGCTTGACTTGGCTGATGCAAACAAAAGGAAAATGGCAAACAGGTTAGGCTGGATTTTTCTGACAATTGAAAAACATCTTGTATGTTAATAGTTCATAAAATAAGAGGTGGGATGAGTTTTTAAAAAGAATAGTGTTCAACTTTGTAAATCCAAGAAATGCAGATTGAGAGGAGATTTTTTTTTTTTTAACTTTGAAACTAACAAGACATTTGATTCTTAACAAACTCTTTGACATTGTGAGAACCTCTTTGGCAAGGGCACCAGGGTCCATGTGAGCTGATAGGTGTTTTGGAAGACAGTTAGGCGGTGTTCTTCACTGAAATATCTGTACCCATTTGGCTTACTACTCTTGCTTTTAAGAACCTAGCTTAAGGAAATGTCCATAATATGGAAAAATCAGCAATCATGAGGAGGTTCTTTATAACATAATTTGTAGCAGCAGAATATGGGAAAACCTAAGTGAGATAAGGGAAACCTAATATTGGTGGAATATTCACTGAGAATATTATGTAGCCAGAAACATGGAGGATGTAAGGCTGTATGTAGTGATGCCAAAAGAAAACCAAGAGAGACCAGTGAAGAGAAGATGGGAGAAAAAGCACAGCATAGTGCCATTTGTGTGTTGGCGAAAGATGAGAAAGTAGCACCATCTAGGAAGGGTTTCTGGAAAATACCAAGAGGGGTTGGCACTGGGTGGAAGAGGAAGCAGGAATCTTAACATTTTTTCTGTATGTCATCTGTAGCGATTGAGTGGGTTTTAAAAGCTCTGTGTGTGTTGTTCTGGTAAAACTTAAAAGGTGGTTATGAAGGCTGTTGTAATAGATTAAAATGTTTCACGTCAAGCAAAAAGAACAAGACACAAAATCAGACCTATAAGGTGCAGTCTCAGCCACGTAACAAACATGACTAGAAAAAGGCGATTAAAAGAAATACTGATCCGTCGTGTTCAAGTCCCGGGCTTGTTTCTGAATTTCTCTGTTTTCCAATTAAAAAAATTCCTTTAGGGACCTCCCTGGTGGCTCAGTGGTAAAGAATCTGCCTGCCAGCGCAGGAGACGGTGATTCGATCCTGCTCGGCATCACAACTGCTGATTCTGTGCTCTGGAGCCGGGGAGCTGCAGCTACTGAGCCCACCCACCACATCAACAAGAGAAGCCCACAACTAGGTTTCTCGCTGCAACTAGAGAAAGTGCTGGCAGCAACAAAGACCCAGCACAGCCATACATAAATAAATGAAATTAAAGTAATCCTTTATATCAGTTATGCAAAAATAACTTTAACCAAGTAGTTACGTGCTTAAAAATTCCTGAAAAGGCCTAATTCTCTATTGCAGATGGATCTGCCTGGCCAGCAACCCCAAGTCATCCTCTGGAATCCGCGGTCCGGGCTGGCCCGAGGGTGGGGATGAGGCCTCCCCCCACGCCTCCCCACCCCTCTACCCCTCTGCCTGACTTGGGCCGCTCTCGTCTCCCCTTCGTGCAGAGCCCGCCCACTTTTGGGTTGCTGTTGGACATTGATGGAGTGCTGGTGAGGGGCCACCAGGTCATCCCCGCCGCGCAGGAGGCCTTCCGCCAGCTGCTGGACCCTCAGGGGCAGCTGCGGGTGCCCGTGGTCTTCGTCACAAATGCTGGGAACATCTCACAGTGCAGTAAAGCCGAGGAGTTGTCGGCCCAGCTGGGCTTCCAGGTGAGAATGCGGTGGAGTCTAGGGGCCGAGGACCTCCCCCAGCCATGGAACCCCCTCTCCTACACTGACTGCGCCCTCGCCCTGGGGTGGGGGACACTGTGGATGAGCCAGGGTAAACCTTCCAGACCCGCTGGAAAAATAACTTGAAGCTCAAGGCCAGACTCAGGGGGAGAGCCCCCTCTTTTATGAAAACGAGCACTGTGGACTTGGCTATTTCCATCTTTCCTCCCAGGCCTCAGGGTCACGTGTTTCTAAGTGTCCATGTGCTGGGGGAACGCTGAGGTGACAGCTCTCTTTTTTCATGAGTAGGATGGCACAGTTCCGTGAGCTCTTGCCTTTCGCCCACCAGCAGCTCTCACCCCCGCCCAGCATCCACATGGTGTGTGTTGGCAGTGGATCTGGATTTTGGAAAGAGTCCTCATGAAACCTAGAGAGTAGAGCCATAGCTGAGTGGCTGGGACACTGCTTGGGGACAAGGCTGGTTCCTCCCCTGGTGTCCAGACAGTGGAAGTTTGAGGTCACCATTAGCATAGATGCTGAAAAGCTAGGTTTTATTTAGAACTGAAAACTGTCAGAGGCAGAGGCAGGTCTGAGCTGGTGCACGATCCCTGTGGTTCTCCAGCAGGGCTGAGAGATCGGGGTGTGGGGAACGGGGCAAGCGGGGCCCGTGGTGGCCACAGCTCCTGCAGGCTCTGCTATCCGGGCCCCTCACCCATGTTGGGGTAGCTCTGGAAGAGTTGGGCCCTCTCTGGGCCCGTTTCTCCTCCGCGTGTCCCCACTGCTCCCGACGCTGCCCTCACCTGCCCTCACCTGTGTGTCGTCTGCTCTCCCTCTCTTGGCCGCCCTGCAGGTACAGCCTGACCAGGTGATCCTGTCCCACAGCCCCATGAAGCTCTTCTCGCAGCATCACGACAGGCGGATGCTGGTGTCTGGGCAGGGTCCCCTGGTGGAAAACGCTCGAGCGTATCCTGCTGCTGCTTCCAGCTCTGCTGTCCTCGTCTGGCCAAGGGGACTAGGGCCTGGCCGGCTCGGTGCCCACGGGAGGAGGGAGGGCAGCTCCCAGGTGTCCAGCCCTGGCATCTGGGGGTTCCTGAAAGCCAGCTCACCGCCGTCAGCCCACTGGGCAGCTCCCTGGAGAGTCTGACTCACTGTGGCCTGAGAGCCCAGGTGATTCTGTGGTTCGGTTTGGGCCCCACGGCTCCCTGTGCTCAGTGCGCGTCTGTGTGGAGCTCACTCCCAGGTGTGTGCTTGTAAGGGTCAGTCCCCGCTCTGAAGCAGCCTGTTCACTTGCTGCTCCTGCAAACGTGAGCTGAGCACCGGTGTGGGCAACCGTGCCCTGGGGGTCAGAGCAGCACACGGCTGCTGCTTCATCAGGCCTCCTGCTGGAGGTGGCGAGAACGGCCTCAGGACAGGAGTACAGTAGAGAGCGCTGGAGGGTGAGGCTGCAGTGTGTCCCCCACCCCCTTTACACAGAATCCGGTCCATCGTCCAGATGTCATCCGGCCTGGCTTCTCCAGGCTTTGCCCAGCCTCCCTCTCACCGAGTAATCTTCTCTCAGCTGTCCTCAGAGCGCTGGTGCTCCTGGCTCTGGGCCAGTGTGAGCTTGGGGGTGGGGCTTCCTGCGTGCCTCTGCTCGGGGGTGCCCACCACTGGCACCCATGCCTGCATGCAGTGTCTCTTGGTGCGTGCTGGCCTCATGTGCTCTGTCCAGGGTTGAGGCGGGCTTGATCGGGTCGGGGGTGCTTCCTTCACTTTGAAAGGCTTCTCCCTCTGCACCCTGCCCTGGCCACTTTGCTTCCTGACCTTGCTGCAGACTGGGTTTCAAGCACTTAGTCACGGTGGACGAGCTGCGGGCTGCCTTCCCTGTGCTGGACATGGTGGATCTGCAGCGGCGGCCCAAGGCCACGGTAATGGGACATGCTCGGGACCCCCTCGCTGATCCTCCAGCCCCGCCCCCAGAGAGCAGGTCCCTCGCAGGACACGACTGGCCGAGGACTTAGTCCCTAGATGCGCGCGGTGAAGACTGTCCTCTGTCCTTCTAGAGTCCTCTCGTCACCTCCAGCTGATGGCTTTGTGCCTTACCAGCTCTCCCAGAGTCACTTGGGAGGACCCTAGCCTTTGTAGAGTTGATCGCGGCTCTGCGGTCCTGGAGCCCCTTACAGACGGCAGTCCTGGTGGGACAGCTTCTTGGGAAAGCAGTTCTGAGTGTCTGTGCCCGGCTCCTTTTGGGTTTGGTTCATACTTGAACCTTCTCTCTTCTGGCCAGTGGTCACGGGGCCTGTCACTGACCCTCTAGGGTGACTGCTGTCTTCTGCCGGCCCTTCGCCCTCTCCTTCCCCGTGTGAACTCTGTATCTCCCACTCTGCAGCATGATGACACAGTTGTTACAAAGCAGATAGGCCTGCTTCTGTTGGTCTGTGTGGCTCCCATCCCTCCCCTGCCTCTGAGCCACACATAGTGTGTCCTCAGCCAGGCGTCGCCCTAGCTCTCAGGACAGCGCAGTGACAGCCCCCAGGGACGTGCTTGGCCCAGGTCTCAGCTGGTCGTTGGCAGAGCCAAGACCTGGGCAGCTATTCCTAGAAGGAATGGGCCCCAAGACTGCAGTCAATGGTGGCCCCGCCCCCGGAGTGACGCCAGGCTCCTGTCCCTCCTGGGTTCATCTCTTTCTCGGCTGCCTGATTCCAGGCCGGCACCTCCCATCCTTGCTGCAAGAAGACAGTGGAGCAGCCGACCCCTGGCTGACCTTCACACGTGGTGCCCCCGCTGGGCGCTCTCACCCTCTCCCTGAGGACCTCCCCCTCGGCCTGTCAGCTTCTCCTCGGCCTGGGCCACACCGAGGGACCCTCTGTCTGTCATCACACGTCCCACCCCTAGAAACCAGGTGACCATGGCATTGACGGTCTCTTCTTGGTCTCTTGCAGCCGCTTCCAAGGAGTGACTTCCCTGCGATTGAAGGTAATGAGGGCCCTGCGTGTGGAGACAGTGTGGGCAGTGTGGGCAGGGTGCTAGATGCTGGGCTCTGGTCTCCATCTGCCATTCACCACCTCTGAGCTGCTGATCTTTCCTTCCCCATGCCACCTGCCTCGTTATTCCAGAAAAATCCTAAAGGTGGAAAATCTAAGTGGAAAGGTGCCTAAGGTAACCTGGCCCAGTGTTTCTCAGCCCTGTTGAACCCAGTTCTGCCTGGGCAACAGAAATATTGTATGGTCCCACTTACTATCCCGAGTGATCTCATAGATGCTATAACTTTCCTATACACAAACGTTATGGAGGAGAAAATGGCAAGCCACTTCAGTATTCTTGCCTGGAGATTCCCACGGACAGTGGAGCCTGGCAGGTCTACAGTCCATGGGGTCACAAGAGTCGGACACGACTTAGTGACTCAGCCACCACCACCATACACAAAGGGTAATTCACTCTAAAGCCGTAATTGTACGGAGAAAGAAACGCTGTTTAGTAAGGTGATCTGCATTTCAGTATGTAATGATTACCCATGAGAACACAGTTAAGTAGCAAAGTGATCATAGCAAAAGTAGAATCCCTGGGAGTGTCACAGCTATGAATGCAGCGTGTCCGTAGGTGATGTAGGTGTGCTTCAGTGTGACAAACGCAGTGTGTTCACAAGTGTGTAGGTGTGCCTCAGTGTGACTCAGAAGTTAGGGGCAGTGTCATCACTGGTGATGTGCTTTTCCCGATTGGCAATAAATCTTGGTAAAGTTTTGAAGAAATGCAGTGCAGTCTTCTCATGACTAACATGATGGTTGCCTTTTGGAAAAAATCTGTGTTTATGAAAACCCTACCAAAAAATACGTTGTGGGGAATGAATTACGATTTAGGCACATCTCATGATAAGCAGGTGGTTCTCCCGTGTGTCAGCTGTCAGTACACCTGGGGGGCTTGACTGAGCAGGGCTGTCCTGAGCCCCTCGCGTCTCGGCCCCTCGCACAGCCCTCACTGCGGGTGTCAGTCCCTGTGACGATGAAAACAGCTCCCCGGGGCGCGCTGCCCAGCGGGCCGCGGACTGGCCAGCGCCTGGTCTTGAAGCTGGCGCCGGCAGCCTGCGGGCAGCTCAGCCTGCGTGTTCTGCCGGGTCTCAGTTTGATCCTCCGCACAGCAGTGAGTGTCGTCCCTATGTAGTTGAGGAAGCCGAGGCTGAGACACGCTGAGAACTAGCCTACAGTCTCAGAGGGCCATGGGCAGCGTTGGCCCTGTGACCCTGTCTCTCCACTGGGCTTCCAGCTGGCCCTGGGGCTCGGGGGACGTGACCGGGTGGCTGAGGTGCTGGGCAAGGGTCAGTCAGCAGGGGCTGCTGCTCCTCTGCTCTTAACCCTTGGATGGCCAGGTGGACACATGAAGGCGCCCTCAGGAGCTCCTCCTGGCTCGGCTCCGTCCACCTCCTGGGACCCGTGCCCTCTCCAGGGCCACGCACCCCGGGGAAAGGCTGGGGCCAGGCACGGCGGGACTCCCTGAGGGGCTCCCTGCACCGTGGCTCACCGTCCACGCTCTGCAGGGGTGCTCCTCCTGGGGGAGCCTGTGCGCTGGGAGACGAGCCTGCAGCTGATCACCGATGTCCTCCTCAGCGACGGGAACCCTGGCACGGGTCTGGCGACGGCCCCCTACCCCCACCTCCCCGTCCTGGCCAGCAACACGGACCTCCTCTGGATGGCCGAAGCCAAGATGCCCAGGTGAGGACACGAGGTCCCCACCTCGGGCCTGGGTCCCTGCCTCCAGCTGCTGGTGGCTCCTCAGCCATCTGGGTTCTCTGAGGTCAGACCCCTTCTTCTAGGCCCCGGGGTTGCCATGGTGACCTGGCTTCTGGGAGGGGTCTCCAGGGTCACTTCACATACTGGTTAGTAAAGGAACACTGCTGCTAACTGAGCACGGATGGTGGATCGAGGTGGGGGTTACCCCCGCTTGCCCGCCAGCGTCCAGCAGGACGGCTCCTTCCAGCCCGTGGAGCCCGAGTGGGGTTCAGGCCCTGTTCTCCGCGTCCTCCCCTCCCCTCCCTGCCTTCACCCGAGGTGCTCGTTCTCCCACTCCTTGGTGTCCTGCCCATAAGACGTGGGGCAGCAAAGAGGATTTTCAGGCCCCAGACCGTGGTTTTGCTGACCCCCAGGTGACCTCCCTGGAAGGGCAGCTGCTGGTGCTATTGGGCTTGTCTGGGGCCACAGGCAAACAAGTGACATCTCTTCCACCTGCCTCCGGATGAGCTGTGCGGTAGATCCGTCACTGGTCTGGGGGCCAACCCCGAGCCACTGCGCAGCCGCCCAAGGGGTCAGGTCACCGTGTTCGCTCTCGTTGCTTTTTTAAAATGCGGTTCCACAGCTCGCAGTCAGGCATGTCTTCTGGAACATTATTCCTAGAGTTCAGGTTTGCTGACGCTAGGTGAAGGGAGTAGGTTATGTAGGACCGAATGGCAAGAGGCGACTTATTGTTGATAAAGCCAATTTGATGTCACCTGTTCATTCAGTAATGTCGAAATTGGAACCTCCCTGGCAGGTTTGGCCACGGGACCTTCCTGCTGTGCCTGGAGGCCATTTACCGCAAGCTGACAGGCCGGGAGCTGTGCTACTCGGGCCTCACGGGCAAGCCCAGCCTCCTCACCTACCGGTATGCCGAGGGCCTGCTGGCGCGGCAGGCAGCGCGGCGGGGCTGGGCCGCCCCCATCCGGAGCCTCTACGCCGTGGGGTGAGCCCCCCTCCTCCCTCGTGGTCGTGCCCCAGCCCCCCTCCACCCCGAGTGGACAGCACCCTGCCCGCTGCCTGCCACACTGAACTGGGTCCTCTCTCCCCAGCGACAACCCCATGTCCGACGTCTACGGGGCCAACCTGTTCCACCAGCACCTGCAGACGCAGCAGGAGGGGGCGGCCCGGAGCTGCGCCTCCATCCTGGTGTGCACGGGTGTGTACGGTCCCCAGGCCCCCAGCCCCACCGCGCCTGACCCGGGCAGTGAGGGGTCTCCATTCCACGGACACCGGGACTTCGGCTTCAGGCCGGAGCTCCTGCAGGCAGCCCACGTGGTCAGTGACTTTCATGAGGCTGTGCGGCTGGTCCTCTGCAAGGAGGGCTGGGCTCTCTAGGGCCCAGGGGCGGGGGTGGGCCTGCTGGCTGTCCCCTGCCCCTGCAGACAGCGTCCTCACCCAGTGGGGGTCTCTGCCTGCTGCCAGCCTGGGCTGTGACTCTCAGACACTATTTTGTATGGTCTTTTAACTTACTTCCCAGAGACTTTGAACCTATTTTTTTTAAGTGAAAATAACTGTACAGTAATAAAGATTCATTTTGCTGTGTCTTGTGACGCTCTGTCTGGAATGCGCTAAAAAAGTCCCGTGGGGAAGTGGAGTGTGTGATCTGAGGCATTGGTGAGAGCGTGGACCCCAGCCCACTGCAATCTGGACCTCGAGCCCGGTCTGTGCAGGACTGAACCTGCCCCAGGCCTCACCACAGACTTAACCACTTCCCTGATGTGGAAAGAGAGAGGGGCCCTTCCTGCGGTGACTCTAGAAACGTCTCATGTTCCCGGCTGCTCTCGCAGCCATCCCAGTCATTCCATGCCTCTCTTACAGGATCGTGGCCCCCACTAGCCATGTGCCCGCCCCCAGCCGGCCCTGGTCCCCATCCTGCAGCTGACGTAGCCCTCTGCTCCCTCCCTCCTTCAAACTCTTCCCTGGGCTGCTCCTGGGAGGGGCGAGGAGGATGGCGAATGACTTGTGCCCAGACCCTGCAGGAGGGCCCCCACCTTCAAGCAGCAGCAGCTCCTCCTCACATGCAGCCCACCCTCGCCTGCAGAACCCCTCCAGCCCTCACGCCCCTCACAGGCCCAGNGGATGGCGAATGACTTGTGCCCAGACCCTGCAGGAGGGCCCCCACCTTCAAGCAGCAGCAGCTCCTCCTCACATGCAGCCCACCCTCGCCTGCAGAACCCCTCCAGCCCTCACGCCCCTCACAGGCCCAGTCAGAGCGGAGCTTTGACCAACTCTCTTATCAGGTCCCTGCAGTCAGGCCCTCCTGCCTCGGGGCCTCTGCACTTGCCATTCCCTTACTTCCCACATCCACGAAGCTCCATGCCTTTTTCAGGATCTGGGGATGTGACTGCCTCAGAGGGATTCCCTCAAATTCCTGTAAAAACCGGGTCTTCCTTGCTGGTCCAATGGGTAGGACTCCGGCTTCCATCCCTGGGTGGGAAACTCAGATTCCTGGGACAGCAAACAAAAACAGAAAACAAAACAAAATCGCTCTCTCCGCTGTCCTGCACCATCTTCCCTGAGGTCCCCGTCACCCCGTGACCTAAGTTCACTCCTTACTCTACGTCTTCTACTAAAAGATGCGCTCTGTGCACTGTCCACGCTGGTGCCTTCTTGGGTCCCCTCATCCACATGCTGGGCACGTGGCAGGACTGCAGACCCACAGGCAGGCGTGGCTTCTCTCCCTCCTGTTCCTTGGGGGAGGGCAGGGGCCTCACCCGCAGTGATCCCCACTCTTCTCCAGGTCCTTCCCGTCTGTAGATGGTGGACATCACAAAGGAGCTGTTGTAGGTACCGTGCTGTGCTGTTTAGGATTTTCTTCAGCTGCTTGTCTCAGAAGCCTGACCACTGTCTCCAACGCTGTCTAAGCGTCACGGCATTCGGGGCAGGCGTCTCAAGGACTCTGCTGCCCACCCTGCTGGCCTGCAGGCCTGCCTACCTGCAGCATGGATGGCCTCAGCATCGCAGCCACGTTGCAGAGAGAGAAGAGGGCGAAGATGGAGCAGGTGGTGCTAGAGTCCCTTTAAAGAACTTTCCTGCAACGCATTTTACCTGGTGGTCCAGTGGCTAAGAGTCCACGCTCCTACTGCCAGGGGCCCAGGTTCGATCCCAGGTCAGGGAATTAGATCCCACTTGCCACTACTGGGAGTCCCTGTCACTAAAAGATCCTGCAAGCCCTGCAAGCTCTCCCTGGGCCCCGGAGGCCCCAAGAGTGCAGCAGGCATGGGAAGCCCCGCTGGGTGTGGCCTCGTGCAGGGTCCACGGGAGCCCCAGGCTGAAGGGGTGGGGTGACAGTGTGTGTCCGCCCCCAGCTCTGCCCTGTGGCTGGCAGCTGCTCTCCCTGTGGCCCTTTCTCTCCCTTTCTAACACTTGGTTTTTCCTGAAGGTGGTAGGAGCCCTTCCAGCTGGGGTGCAGGAAGGAAAGGTGACCGCAGGTTACTCACGCGGGTCAAGGACAGGGTGGGCCACTAGGCTGCAGACCGGTCTCGTCCCCCTGGGGCTTTGTCCAGACCTTGGAACCAAATCCACAACCAGCTGCTTCATTGCTCAGCCCGACTGAGTGAAAAAGTTACCTTTTTGTGTTTCGGCAAGACTCCATGAGTCAGTCTGCACAGAAAGTAAGCACATGTTCAGAATAAAGTGATCAGCCCAGAGCAGAAGCGGACCATGCGATGCCCACGGGGGTCTCCAGCCCTGACCTTGGTGCTGGAACCCCACGCTTCCTCCGTGTCCCCGTGGTGCTGGCAGCTTCTGGCCTTCCAAGGACACTCCTGGGCTGAGGCAGGTGGGGAGCCAGTGGGTGGTCAGGCCTCCCCAGGAGCTGGGGTTGCTGTAGCAACCGGATGCTGCCTTGAGGGCGGATTTTTAAAATATCTCGGCTAGAATAGCTTTGTTCCCCCAATCTCTCTTGTCACTTCCCCCGTACCACGTGGTGCAGGGAAGCTGGGTCGTGCGGGGATGCCTGCCTGCTCTTTGCCAGGGACTCCTGGCAGCTCCAGGGGCTGGAGGTGCAAGGATTGTCTCCGGCTGTGAAGGGCTGCGAGGCTGTCAGGGCTTCAGCTGCTGCTTCCAGCCTCCTCCAGCTCTTGGTTCCAAAAACCTCAGTTTCTCTTTTTTCGGGAGACAGAGAAGAGGGGTCTGGTTTGAAAGCCGCCTCCCTTCTCCCACTGTGGATCTCACTCCCACCGGAACAGCTGCAGCATCCGGGACCTCCCTTTGGAGCCCGAGGGGTGTCTCATCTTGTCTGCTTTTTCCTTTGTGTTTCTAACTTCCTCTTTATTTATTCACTCAACAAATGCCTGCAGAGCACTCACTGAGCCCCTGAAAGAAATGAAAAAGTGCCTTGTTGTGAAGAAGATCCTGGATTTGGTTCTATCGGATTTCAAACATTTTTTAAAAGTTACAGTAAATTAAGACAGTGTTCTCTTGGCAGAGGGTGGGATACAAACCAATGGGACAAAAGAGCTCTCAGAAACATGTTCATTGAAAATACGGCTTAATGCACTCAAGGTATTTCTCGCTCCTTTCATAGACTGATGTGGGCCAGGTGCTGTTCTTGGCCTTCCCCTCCAGGTGGTGACTCAGACATCCAGGCGCCTTCCATCTCTCATAACAACTCTATGAAGTAGGTGCTATTAATTACTGTCCCCGTTTTACAGGTGAGAAAATTGAAGACAGAGAGATCCCGTAACTTGACCAAGGTCGTCCAGCTTCTGAGTGGTGGAGTCAGGATTTGACCCTAGGTAGTCTGGGTCTAGCGTATATACCCTAACTGCGATGCTAGCTCCTTTATCATTATGTGATGAAATTCTTTATTCCGTAAAAATATTCTTGAGGATAAAGTCTGTTTTTTTCTAATGCTAATGTGGTCACGCTGGCTTTTTAAAGGC
>SJYX01020177.1:0-13856 GCA_006410675.1 Oreotragus oreotragus
CCAAATCACTGACTACAGAGTTCACCTTGCCTCTTTCATGTCCTTTGCACTCCTTCATGCATGGCATAGACAACCTGGACAGGATCTCCCAAATTCCACTTCCATTTTCCAAGTTATCCCAGATTTGGGCATTGCTCCTATTCCCCTGGACATGCTCCTGTCCATGCTGTCTGCCACCAGTTCCTCCCCACTCTATTCTACCAATCAAACTATGCCCAGACTACTTGGAAAACTGGTAACCCTTAACATTCATTTGTGTAGAATCCACGGTGTTAATGAGTGCATTAATGTTCCCAGTTTCTTCCCTCTCCTTGATCCAGTTCCCTTCCTTTTGACTCTGGGCTTGGTCATGAGACTTGTTTGGCCAACCACACACTCAAGTAAAAAGCCCTTTCATAACTGGTCTGGATTGCTCTCACTCTTCAACAAATGACACAAGAGCCATCATAGGCTGGCCTAATGAATGACAGACGTGCAAACTGGTGTGGCCTAGGTCATCCCAGCAGGAGTTACCTTAGATCAATCAAAAGCCCAACACCAGACATAGGAATGAGCATAGCTGAGACCAAAATAACTCAGCCAAACCCAGACTATCTCATCAACCTTCAGACTAAATAAATGCTTACTGTTTTAAGCCTCTGATACGGGGGCTGGTTTGTTACGAGGCATTATTGTGACAACAGCCAGCCAGCATGGCCATACACAACACAAGTGATTTCAGAGAATACCTAGCTCCTTCTTTGTCAGAATTGAAACTTCCCCTTTGGGTCACAACCATCTCTACATCCTTTCATCTGTGGAGTTTGCATACTCCTGGGGTAGCAGATAAAGTAGGTCAGATCTTTTCATACAGAAAACCATGGCTCCACATTGGATGAAAGGAGAAGACCGCTGGTCATTTAGGAGATGGTCAGGGGCAGGGAGACCTGGCGGACTGTGGTCCGTGGGGTTGCGAAGGGTCAGACACTTGACGACTAAACAAATGAAACCGGTAAGTCAGTGGTGAGTAGGTTTCCGCACAGCCAGCTGGAACTGGTGACAGACAGTGTTTGCTTCAGTAACAGCTGAGGTTTCACAGTCCAGATCCTCAGAACAGGGGAAGGAACACTAAAATGTGCATCTGGATCTTTCCCTTATCCTGACCGGCAGCGTCCCAAACGGTCTTCTTTTTGCAGGATTTGCCTCTGTTTTGTCTCATATCTGTGTGTATGTGGGGAGGGGGAGTATCCAAGGGAGAAAGCGGGAGCCATTAGAGAAGTCTTCGGGATACAGTGAAGAGATTTTGCAAGGATTTTGGAGAAGGGAAGAAACTAATTAATACTTTAAAGTATTATCCCATACTATCTGTGCTTTCTCTTTCCAATTTGAATATGAATTCTTGCGAGCAGGTTCCCAATCCAATACTCTCTTGAAGTGGCAGTAGAAACAATGGAAATAAAACTATATTGAAAATCATGAACTCTGTGATTAGAGAAGTGACTTAATCTCTGTCTTCTGGTATTGGGTAGAAATCATGATGTGTCTTATGTAATCAAAGATGATAGATAAGGCAGATAAGTGATAGATGGATAGAATAGCTAAATCAGCTGAATGTAACCTCCTTGCTCTAAGAAGTCAGAGCCTACGTAACCCCAGACTGTAATTCTCTATTACGACTTTTTTTTCTTCATAGTGCTTTATCATCATCTAAAATTATTTTATACATTTATTCACATGTTTATTTTATCCCAGTAAATAAATTTGAGTTGAGTTCTCCCAACTCAAATATAAGCTCCACAGTGGTAAGATCTCCCTGAGAGGAGGACCCTAGGAAGGTTTATTACTTTACTACTGCATCTCCAAGTTTTAGAAGCTGTTATGTTTGTGCTAACTACTCAAAAAATAATAATTGGAGGGAGGGAGGGAAGGCAGAAGGAAGAAATAAAGGAGAGAAGGAGAAGATGAATAAATGCATGGATACTTTATCTTTAGAGCTACCTGACTCATATCAAGACCATAAAATAATCAATTTAGCCCTTCTGCACATATTTCCCTGTCTGCATAATAAAAGACTTGAGTAACTCGATTTTTATGGATGCCTTTTAAATTCTATGATAATTAGCAAACTACCTTTCTGGCTACAAGTTCTCCTCCAAGAAAGCATACTCTCTACCAGACATAGTCTCGGAATTAAATAGTTACAGAAAAGCACCAGGGCTTCCCTGGTGGTTCAGCTGGTAAAGAATCCGCCTGTGATGCGGGAGACCTGGGTTCAATCCCTGGGTTGGGAAGATCTCCTGGAAAAGGGAAAGGCTCCCTCCAGCATTCTGGTCTGGAGAGTTCCACGGACTGTATGGCCCATGGGCTTGCAAAGAGTCAGACACGACTGAGCAACTTGGACTTCCACTTTCATGTGAATATGTTGAAAAGTACTAGTTCAATCTTCAAGGCACTGTGGTCGTATGCTTAAGTTTGCTGCAGACAGGTCAGCTGAAATTGCAAAATCCTGATTTAAAAATATCCCTCTGCCAACATTAATTTTGAATATGAGAATCAGATGCCTCTGGCCAGAGCCTAAAGAAGCATTCTGTATATCCAGCGGCCTCAACCCCCACAAGGCAGGCCCTGCTACGAGCTCCAGCCGTAACTGCAGTAGTACAAAATGCTCCATGGTCTATAGAATGATCATATTGCTTTGAATTTTTCTGTAGATTTCCTTAGAATAAAGCACAAATGAAGACCCAAAATGACATTAGTGAAAAGTCCCCTATCTCTTGATTCATTTTCATCTCAGTAGTTATTTTAGTCAAGGCTCTCTTGTCTGTAAGTTATGGGAAACCTCTCAGCAAGGCTCTTTTAAAAAGGACATTTGTATAATGGTACAATGTTATCTCAGGGCAGAGATACTCCTGAACCCAACAGGGGCAAAACTGTTGACTAAGAGCTAGCCAGAACATGGCTAACATGGTCCTGGGCTTTTGGACACTCATCTCTGCTCGTCCATCAGCCTCAGGTTCCTCTTCCTCTGTTGTTCGGTCACTCGCTTGTGTCTGACTCTTGGCCACCCCATGGACTGCAGCACGCCAGTCTTCTCTGTCCTCACCACTTCCCAGAGCTGCTCAAACTCATGTCCACTGAGTCTGTCCATCAACCCCAGACTCCTCTTCCTGCAGATCTGATTTTTACCTTCACCATATCTGCAGCCACCATCCAGCCCCCAAGCTTACACTATCTGAGTTCAAGCCACATGCAGAGGTTGAGAAAAACCTCTCCATTCCAAACTCATGGAAAAGAGACTCTGTTGGCCCAGATTGGGCCAAGAGACTTCTTGTGTTAAAATTAACTCTGACCTAGTGAGCAATCCTATGGTGCAAACATGATTGTGAACGATTTGTCTGAGAGTCAAAAGGGGGCAGGCCACAGAAAAATAGGGTCAATGTTAAGACACTCCAAAGGGAGGTTAACATAACATACCAAAAAGGACTCTATGAAAAAGGAGGCTCTGGTCAATAAAGGCTAAGAGACTGCCAGAAATAGGAGTATTCCCAACAGAGATTATGGGAACAAAGGCAGCTATACCACTAATATATACACAAATCTATTACCTTACAATTTTGTATATCAAGTCCAATATGGGTCCTAATGTGCTAAAATGATGGTGTCAGCAGGGATTTGTTCCCTCTGGAGACTCTCAGAGAGAAGATGTTTGCTGTCCTTTTCTATCTCCTAAGGGCTCCCACATCCCTTGGCTCCTGCTCCCTCCTTTCTTCAGATTCAGCAAGGTTGCATCTCCCTGATCATCTTCCACCACCACGTCACTTTCTCTGACCACAGTCGGAGACTCTGATTTTTAAGACCCATGTGATTAGACTGGGCCCATTCAGACAGTTCAGGATAATCTTCCATCTCAAGGACTTGATATTAATCCCATCTCCCAATTTCCTTTTCCCATCTAAGGCAACACATTCACCAATTTAAGGGATTATGTAGACACATTTAGGGACTTGTTATTCTGTCTATCACAGATGGGTTTTTGAAATTAAAAGATAGTTACAGTTTTCTCTTTCAAGCATTTTTTCTCATTTGCCTAAATCTCAATTATTTTCAACTTTTCAGTGTTCATTTCATAATAGAGATACATAATACATGTGATATGAAAATGTGAAGTTTTCAGCCTTACCTACAAAGGCCATATCAACATTTAATCATTATCCAATGTCTGCAATCACCAGTTCTATTTTAAAAAACAGAGGTAACACATTTTGAAACTAAACTAATTCTCAAGCACACTAAATTTCTCATTTCACTTAATTTTACTATGAATAAAATAATAATAAATAAGTTGTCCAAAGGTCAAACAAACAGTAAGAAGTGGAGCCAAGATTCAAATTCAAATCCCTGTCCAACTCCAGGGGTCCTATTCTTTCCTTTATATCAGACAGTCATTAAAGAATAAAATCTCATCCTTAGATGGACTTATAATGTGTGTTCTCCCATAATTAGAAATAATAACCACTCCATTAAGCATATTAATCATTCCATTAATAAGCAAATACTCTAGCAGTGCTGGACCTGGAGACTTCAGGTTGACTTCTGAGCAGAGCCTCAGTGAGTGGGGCTGAGAAGATTCTGAGGATGACAAGCACCTTGCAAATAACTGCTTTTATTACTTGTTTATCATGCTTTGGGCTTTCTTTCTAATCCATTCCAATTACTTAGAAATAGACATGGATATGGGGAAGAGATAGAAAGACAAGTGTGCCTCAATATCTTTATCCTTAAAATGGACATAACCAAAGGCATTTAAGTAACCCCAAATGACTGTTGGGAGATTATATTAGTTAATACGTGCAAAGCACTTAGAACAGTGCCGAGCCTACAGGAAGCATCATCATCCTTACCACCATCATCACCACCATCACTATTACGACCATCATCAATGTCATTATCATCATCATCTTCATCAAAATTTCAGTCTTAAGGTTATCTTCAGATTTTAGTCAAAATTAGGGCAAAAAGAACTGAAAGAACTCCAGAGTATGAGCTAGATAAAGCACCTCCTTGTATTTCTGATCTTCTTTGGTATCAAATATAGGTATTTGTCAAACAATGACTACTCTCTTACTGGATTTTAGAAACTATGTTTTAATTACAGGCTTTCATGCCTTAATGCTATTTCTTCTGCTTAGTATTCCAAAAAGTCCGAATCCCAGGATATCCATTTTAAGTTTATATGTGTTGAATTTCATTTAAAATAAAATGGCATCTTGGAGGCTTCTCTGTATGGTCCAGTGGTTAAGAACTTGCCTAACAGTGAAGGTGACATTGGTTCTGTCCTTGGTCTGGGAAAATCCCACGTGTGTAGAGCAGCTAAGCCTATGCCTCCCAACTACTGAGCCCACAGGCTGCAACTTGTGAAGGCTGTGCACCTAGAGCCTGCGCTCTGCAGCAAGAGAAGCCTCCTCAATGAGAAGCCCACACGCCGCAATGAAGAGAAGCCCCCACTCCTCATAACGAGAGAAAAGCTTACATAAAGCAACGGAGATCTGGCACAGCAAATGACAATAATAATAAATAAATCTTTAAAAACTAAAGTCAGATGACATCTTAAGCTTCACATCTGGGAACATCTTAGGTACAAACTGGCCTTCTTTGTCAGCAGGTAATACAAAACATGTCATGCCACTTAAACTGTCATCCAAACTATTTCCTTTTGACAAAAGTTGATTCACTGCTGCTGCTAAGTCGCTTCAGTCATGTCCGACTCTGTGCGACCCCATGGACGGCAGCCCACCAGGCTCCCCCGTACCTGGGATTCTCCAGGCAAGAACACTGGAGTGGCTTGCCATTTCCTTCTCCAGTGCATGAAAGTGAAAAGTGAAAAGTGAAAGTGAAGTCACTCAGTCGTGTCTGACTCTTAGCGACCCCATGGACTGCAGCCTACCAGGCTCCTCCAGCCATGGGATTTTCCAGGCAAGAGTACTGGAGTGGGATGCCATTGCCTTCTCCAGTTGACTCACTATTTTCTTTCAAAGCATGTTTGAATATCCGCTTGTCCCATCTTTTCCAGACACCCTACTGCTTTAACTTCTTTCCCAAATGTTCTCTTTGAACATTTTGTTTGTGCTTTTATTTCATGCCCCTCATCGTCTCCCACTGTCTCCAATTCTTCCTAGTTTTTTTTTTGGACACTTTGGGCCAACTGTTCCCCTGCTTCTCTGCTTGAGTTCTCCATCTCTCCCCTCAGTGGAGCTCACGCTGCTGCTTCCAGAGACGTCCTGAGTCTCTCCTCCCGCCTCCTGCAGGGTTCTCTCTCCTTCACGCTGACTCCCTCTGCTCCTTCTTATTCCATATGCCACTTTCCTCACTTCTTCTTGATCTGTAAACAGGAAGAGATTTGCTAGAGCTGCTCATCAGCCTTCTTCTTGTCAGCACCCAGTTCTTTGCTTCAACAGAGATGCAGCAATTTCAACCTTCTTTTTCCACAAGTGCCTCATAATTTTCATCCTGCTGTGCCACACCCCACTTTCTCCTCTGCAAGGCTCCAACCTCAGCATATGGTCTCACTTCCTCTCCATTTCCATCTCTTTATCTCTGTTCCTTCTCTAAGAGCTCCCAATGCCTCTCCCAACCTAAACTCTGCAAAAAAAAAAAAAAAAATCCTATCTGCTAGGCTTATAATGTAATTCATTTCCTCATGGCTTGCTACATGAGCAAAGTACTTGTTAGAATGTATGCAACTTGAGAAAAGAGACTGAAAGTCAGGTGTTGACTACGGAAACATGGGAAGCTAACATTCAGAGCTAGGAGGATACATGATGTAATAAACAGTGCATGGAGGTTCAGGCTGAAACTCAGTACTTAAGAATGATTCTACTTCTAAGTCTTTATTTAAATGAAATGATTTCTTTACACTCTCTGACCTAAGGAGATTTCCAAAACATGATAGTCAAATTGCTATCCACTGTTCCAATCATCTTTGCTGCATAGCAAACTACTCTAAATTCAGTAACATAAAACAGCAACCATACTACCATGCTTATGGACTCTGTGGGTCAGGAACTGGAAAGGACACAGTGGGGCAGCTCTTCTCTACTCCATAATATCTGGGCGTTCCACAAGGAGACCCAAATGGCTGGAGCTAGAACATTGGAGAATGGAAGATCCACTTTCAAGATGACATCTTCATTTACAAGTTTGTCTGCCCCTCCATGTGGCTTGGACTTACAACAATGACCTCAGGAAAGTTGAATTTCTTACAGGAGACAGGGAACTCCAACCAGGGAGAAGGTGCACGATATCATGTGACCTAACCTTGGAAGTCATAGTGTCCCTTCCACTGTATTCTACTGAGTGAAGTGGTTCCCAGCTTGCTTAAATCCAAAGGAGAAGGACTGGACCTTACCTCTGGGTGAAGGAAGTAGTAAGTTCATACTGTCGAAGAAATGAGGGTTGAGAGTTATTATGGTGACCAACCTGGAAATACAGTATGACACATCCATACATTCCCTCCTAGCTCTAAAAATCTAAAGACTTTCAGTTTCATTTAGACCCTCAATGGATGTTCAGTTAAAATTTAGCTTCTACTCCCAGAAGGCAAAATGAAAAACATGGAATATTGCTTTTTTATATATACAACACAAGAAGACAAAGCAAAACCATTCTTTAAGCATCCAGGGAGCTGAACTGAACTGAATTACTCACATTACCTCATTTAATCCTTAGAATAATCCTGAGCAATAAATATCACACTTCCTGTCTTATGGATCATGAAGTTGAGCCTCAGAGAGGTTAAAGAAACTTCCCCAAGGTTCCATGGCCAGTTATACCAGTCTCAGTGACACACTAGAGGATGGAGCGCTAGATCGAACTGGATTTGAATGTGGGCTCCCCATGTAGGATTTGCTGTGACTCAATGCAACATAGCCAATTCTTAGCTTGGGGACAATACAAACAAAGAGAAAATGTGGGAAGAACTAGGATAAATAAGAGGGGCAGTGGCAGGGGTTGGAGGTCAAGGGGCATTGCTTGGGCTACTCAAAGAAGAGAGTTGCTACTGGGTTGCAGCAAATCCTCAGTTCTATCCACTGCAACAGTGTCCATGTGTAACAATACACAGTCTAAAGTTACTTTAGCTCATCAGAGAAAGAGGACATTTGTATACCTTGGCATTTGCCAGTCTCTATGAAGCCTCCCAAATATAGACTATCCTGCCTAATCTTGTTGATCATTTATGTCAACTGAGTATAAAGATCTGGTTCCTGGCTATTGCCATGCAAACTAGTATGACCCTTTAGCATTTCATGTTTACAAAATATTTGCCAATAATTTAGCAATACTAAATACACAAAGAGAAGTGTATTTACATTCACAAAGAGAAGTGGGTAACAACCAGTATGATTTTCATTTGCCAAATAAAGACATTGGGCACTAAAGTAAAGAGGGGCATTAAAGCTAAAAGTTCAAGGTTTTCATTAAATCCCTGGAAGCCACACAAACTCCCCCATCATTTCACTTTTTTAATCATTTAAAATGTTGAGCACTCATGTGATTGTTTAAAATTTTATAACACCATGCATTTTTGCCTTTGGTTTTAATTCTGTCATATTTTTAAGATTTCTGCAGCTAGAGATCAAGAATCCTAATTCTACTGGGATAAAAGTTAAGAGAACTAAGACCAAGGCATGAGCCCATTCTTCCTTCATGTGTCAACTCCATTTAGCATGTATTTTTCACTGTCTTATGATGCAGGCCCACTAATTTGTTAGACAGCAAACAATCCAAGGAGGAGAAAAGGGATGGGGGAAAGTACTGTGGCCTGTAGGACGTTTAATTGCTATCCAGTCTCTGCTTTATAATCAAGAAATGTCCCCCAACCCCACCCAAATGCCCATGAATTTAAAAACTAGTTGACTAGACAATGGTATATCCATTCAGTGAAATACACAGTAAAAAGGAATAGAAAAGGCTGATATATATACTCCCACAAGACATCTCCAAGATATATTGTTAAGTAAGCAAAAGCAAAGTAAAAAACTGTGCACAGTAGACCCTATTTATGTGACAAGAAGAGGTGGAAACAAATGTATGTACACTATCTTCCTCATATTTTTAACAATAAATATTGGAAGAAAAAATAATAAAATTGGTTATAGGGCACGGGGAAAATCCCTGACCATAATGGGCACCAGAAGCTTAGGCAGGAAATAGGAGGGCTCTTTAAGGGAGCAGAAGTCCCTGGCAAGAACTCAGAACAAACATCATTTCAGATCTTTCTGTTGCCATCACAGGCTCCAGAAAGCTCTTCTCTACTAATGATTCAACTCCCGTCCTGAATGGCTCTACAGTAGTTCTGGGTGTGGTTTCAGATGCTGGGACCAAGTTGTGAGACCCTCTGACTATGACAGCTGCCATGCCTCTGGGCTGGTCTGTCTGGCTCAGCTTGTGTCCATTCCTCCCCTCTCTACAATATGCTTGTACCTTCTTAGGTATAGGAGGAACACATTTCAGCCCAAAACATATAAGGAACCGCTCATCAGCTACAAGCTACTTAATACATGGACTAAAGGCAGTACCTCATTTCTCTTAGATCTACAAGGAGTGACCCAGATTCGCTAAAAAGATCCCAGCCTCAACTGTACTTACTCATTCAGGACATAGACCTGTGGCCTTAACAATGATAAAACAGGAACCACTATCTCTTATCAAGCACATACTAAATCCTGGTCACTCTACTAAGAGTTTCAAATACTTATCTCACTGATGCCTCACAATAACCCTAACAAGTACCTTACAAACCCTCCAATGAGAAAAAGTAAGGCCTCAAAAAGAATAGAATGTCACCAGTGAGTGACAGAGTAACATTTGAAACCCAGATATCTTCAAACTAGGCTCATTTTTGAAATCTCTAAGTCTGTTTCTATTTTATAAACAAGTTCATTTGTATCATTTATTAAAATTAGATTCCACACATGAGTGACACCATATGATAAAATATTTATCTTTCTCTCTCTGACTTTCTACTTAGTATGATAATCTCTAGGTCTAAGGGATAAATTAGGGGTTTGAGATCAACATATATGCTATTATATAGAGATCATATAACCAACAAGGATCTACTATATAGCACAGGGAACTCTACTAATATTCTGTAATAAAGTATATGGGAAAAGAATCTCATAAAGAATAAATACATGTATAACTGATCACATTGCTATACACCTGAAACAAACATGGCATTGCAAATCAACTATACTCCAATAAAATTTAAAATAAACAGGCTTGTAACAGTCTGTAATCCTCTATTCAGACAAGGGCTTCCTGATCCAGATAAAAGCATCAGTGATTGAGGTGTTATATTAAAGCCAAGAGAATAATGCACATGGTCCCAGCTCTTTAGGTCAAGCTATTGTCAAGAGAAAATATCCATACCAACGGGAATAAGTAAATAATTGCACTAGACATAATGCTACCAAACTATTAGTCAGACCCTCAACATCCCAGAAAGTTACAAGACGTTTCCAAGAATCCTCAAATTCATCAGTTCCTTTTTCAGCCTGCACTCTTCCTTACCATTGTATGACCACTTATGGCTTCATACCTGATCAGAGTTCAGACAGACTGAGCAGCAGATGGAGCATGCTTAATCACGAGGTGACCCACTCTGTACACATTTTCAAAAAGATTGAAATCCCTCAGCACAATCATCAGTCCCCAGTGGACCATGGGACAATCTCAGATTTAAAATACTTACTCATAAGTGATAATCCAGGCAGATGGTGACTGTAGCCATGAAATTAAAAGACACTTACTCCTTGGAAGAAAAGTTATGACCAACCTGGATAGTATATTCAAAAGCAAAGACATTAGTTTGCTGACTAAGGTCCATCTAGTCAAGGCTATGGTTTTTCCTGTGGTCATGTATGGATGTGAGGGTTGGACTGTGAAGAAGGCTGAGCACCGAAGAATTGATGCTTTTGAACTGTGGTGTTGGAGAAGACTCTTGAGAGTCACTTGGACTGCAAGGAGATCCAACCAGTCCATTCTGAAGGAGACCAACCCTGGGATTTCTTTGGAAGGAATGATGCTAAAGCTGAAACTCCAGTACTTTGGCCACCTCATGGGAAGAGTTGACTCACNGTTGGACTGTGAAGAAGGCTGAGCACCGAAGAACTGATGCTTTTGAACTGTGGTGTTGGAGAAGACTCTTGAGAGTCACTTGGACTGCAAGGAGATCCAACCAGTCCATTCTGAAGGAGACCAACCCTGGGATTTCTTTGGAAGGAATGATGCTAAAGCTGAAACTCCAGTACTTTGGCCACCTCATGGGAAGAGTTGACTCACTGGAAAAGACTCTGATGCTGGGAGGGATTGAGGGCAGGAGGAGAAGGGGACGACCGAGGATGAGATGGCTGGATGGCATCACTGACTCAATGGACGTGAGTCTGGGTGAACTCCTGGAGTTGGTGATGGACAGGGAGGCCTGGTGTGCTGTGATTCATGGAGTTGCAAAGTCGGACACGACTGAGCGACTGAACTGAACTGAACTGAGTAGTTTTAAGGCCAAAATGATAGAGGTAAATAATTAATGAAGGTATTACCAAGTCCCCCTTCCAAATGACTTGCCCACTCTCTCACCTCCTTGCAAAACTCTTGATATTTACACCTATGTGTGAGGCTGAATTATATCCCCTAGAGATTCTCTTTGCCTTACTTTCAGCCTTCAGGACTCTTCATCAAAGGGGCTATGAGCTCGATCAAACCACACAAAAAGCATCTTAAATGTTTCACCAACACTGGGCAGAAGGATATCTATCAGTTACTGTCAATTATAGATGCTTTCTGTCATAATGGGCTAGAGTTTCTAAAGAGTCTCAACTGCAAAGTTCCCAAATGCCATGCACAAACCTGGTAATGGTCCATGCAAATTGAATACTTAAGGGTCTGTGTGAATTTCATTCCAGGGACTGCCTTTGAAAATTTAGCCTCATAACTCTAAAGCATTTGTAGCATCATAATCTGTCATCATTAGCAACAATGCTTGACTTAGTGCTCAACATTCTTATTAACCATGCAATTATGAATGCAGACAATGTTTAATCACTTTTACAAAAATACAGCTGTGTTGTTGGAGAGCTGTCACTTACTGCTCATTAATGATTGATTTTTAAACCATCTAGATTGTTTTCATGAGAACAGGGGATTAACTATATGGAATTTATTATTGGTCATTAAGGGATATTAAAATGGAAAACCTTTACAAGATGTATCCTGTCTTGCTGCATTCGAATGCCTGAGACTTTCCTGCCAATGTGGGGAGGGAAACAAGAGATCATTTTTCCAGATCTCTGGCAAGGAGATCCAGTTGAGGAGAGGTGGAGTGAAAACAGAAATTAAGAAAAAAAAAAAAACTATTTTTGCTGTAATAAAACACTGTTTACATTTTATAACAGCAATAATTTACCCCAAATAATCATTTCAGCTATTGTTCAGCTTGTTTAAGGGCTAACTGAACTGTGGCTACCAATCGATTCAGTGCAGATTGCTAATAATGGGCTATTTTGAAAACTTATAGCTGTTGCTCCATACCTCCTATACACTAGAAAACACTAATTCCCTTCCCACATTGCACACTTAATTAAAGATGAGTCAGGGCATTGTTTTATGGTCAAACTGTCCTTCTACCTTGGATTCAGAGAGCTGGGTTTTGTGCTATCAAATGTCTCTTAAACATACTGTGATAAAACACACTTTACCACTGCCTATCCACAAAGATAATAAGTTTCGAAACCTGTTAACACATTGGAAAGATCAGACTGCTCAATGTCATGCCCTTCCTGGGTTTTCAGTTCTGATGCTTACATGCCCACACTCGGGGCTCTATCTCCTCACTTGCTCAGCAGCTGCCAGGATCCTGGAAGACCTGACCTGAGGAAGAAGGTTTTTAATAAATCACAACTCCTCTCTCCTGTCCTGGCTCACCCTTACTCCAGGTCTTCTCTGAAACGTCTATCTTCATATTTTTCAATATTTTGAGTTTTCTTCTGTTAGCAAGTGTACTATGTATTTGCTTTGGAAAATACAGAAAAGCACGGAGAAGAAATTTAAAGCTATCTGTAGGTCCCACATCCAGAAATAACTGCTTCTGGTAGATACTTGCTTCCAGTATTTTCCCTATGAGCATTTTTTATATCTGCTGGTCTTTGGGTGAGTTACTTATCTTTTCTGTGTCCAGTTTCCTTCCTTACACAATAGGGAAATCATAACACCTACCTCATAAGGTGTTTATGAGAATTAAATGAGTTAATATTTGGAAAACACATGGAAGAATGTGCAATAAAACATAGCTACTTACATTTTAGCTATGATAATTCTATGCACTGTTGAGGGAGAAATATTATAAAGGAAAAAAAGATGTTCTAGTTAACTAGTAGCCATTTAAAACAAATTATTCATGGCTGTGCTGGATTTTTGTTGCCACAGGGGCTTTTCTCTAGCTGTGGAGAGTGAGGCCTTCTGCCTAGCTGTGGTGTGAAGGCTTCCTGAGATGGCTTCTGCATGGGCTCAATAGCTGCAGCATAAGCACTTAATAGTTGCAGCTCCTGGCCTCTAGAGCACAGGTTAAACAGCTGTGGGACACAGCCTCAGTTGCTCTGCGGCATGTCGGATCTTCCTGGACCAGGAACTGAACCCATATCTCCTGCATTCACAGGCAGATTCTTTATCACTAAGCCATCAAGGAAGCCTCAGTAACCACTTTTTAAAGTTTAAATTCCTGGTGATGCTGATGCTGCAGGCCCAGGGAATCTTACTTTGAAAAGAAAAATCAACCACAAATGAGAAAAAAAAAAAAAAAAAAAAAAACCACCACCAAGCCA
>SJYX01020179.1:0-11920 GCA_006410675.1 Oreotragus oreotragus
ATTTCTCCCAGCAATCTTGATTCCAGCTTGTGCTTCATCCAGCCTGGTGTTTCACATGATGTACTCTGCCTATAAGTTAAATGAGCAGGGTGACAATATACAGCCTTAACATACTCCTTTCCCAATTTGGAACCAGTTTGTTGTTCCATGTTTGGCTCTAACCATTGCTTCTTGACCTGTATAAAGGTTTTTCAGAAGGCAGGTAAGGTGGTCTGGTATTCATGTGTCTTGAAGAATTTTCTACAGTTTGTTGTGACCACACAGTTAAAGGCTTTGGCATCATCAATGAAGAATAAGTAAATGTTTTTCTGGAATTCTCTTGTTTTTTCTATGATCCAACAGATGTTGGAAATTTGATCTCTGGTTTCTCTGCCTTTTATAAATCCAGATTCAACATCTGGAAGTTCTTGGTTC
Source organism: Oreotragus oreotragus (assembly GCA_006410675.1). Taxonomy (NCBI): domain Eukaryota; kingdom Metazoa; phylum Chordata; class Mammalia; order Artiodactyla; family Bovidae; genus Oreotragus; species Oreotragus oreotragus. The sequence continues at coordinate 415 of SJYX01020179.1, forward strand.
ACATACTGCTGAAGCCTGGCTTGGAGACTTTTGAGCATTACTTTGCTAGCATGTGAAATGAGTGCAATTATGCAGTAGTTTCAATAGTCTTTGGCATTGCTCTTCTTTTAGATTAGAATGAGAACTGATCTTTTCTAGTCCTATGGCCATTGTTGAATTTTCCAAATTTGCTGGCATACTGAGTGCAGCACTTTAATAGCATCATCTTTTATGCTTTATATTATAGCACTTAATTCTATTTAAAACAGTTGTGGCCTTTGCTAACAACATTCTTTACAGTTTCAAGTCAAAACTTACTAACTCAAATGGTTTGATTACTCATAACTGCCAGCTCTTTTTCAGAGATGTTAAATATTATAAATTACATTACTATGGAAATTTATGAAGCACTTGCACATTTTTTATTATTTACGTTTCACTATAATCTAGTGAACTCAGTAGGGATGGTTATTTTGGTTTCATTATCCATGAAACTGAAGGTAAGGAAAATAAAACAGCTTTTTGAATCAACATGCCAAATAACTCACACAAACTAGTGAACATCAACTGAGATCTATTTTCTATAATCACTTCTGATCACTCATGAAACCTCTACAGCAAAAAAGTCACAACCTAAAAGACAGACTTCACATTCAAATGCTCAGCTCTTTCCCACAGCTATTCATATTGTTTTCTGTGGCTTAAGAGATTAGCCTTACTCAAAGAGACATCTGCTTTTGCCCTGTTCAGCCAGGAGGTGATCTCTAGAAAGAATGTCTTTTCTTTTTTTTTTTAATGTAGCCTGAGATTTAATGCTCTCTTTATTTAAGCTTGGAATTTAATCATATGGATATATCTAGCCCAAATTCACTTTATTTTTTTTTTTACATTGAAAAATTTTTATTTATCTTCCAGTTTTTTGTTTTTTGTTTTTACTTTACAATATTGTATTGGTTTTGCCATACATCAACACAAATCTGCCACGGATTCTTACTCAGAGCCTTGACCACCTCACAGTTTAAAAAAATGTGAATTATGATGGAGAGTTTAGCCCATGTAGTAACCACACTAAGTCCAGGAAGGATGGCAATGAAAAGCCAAACATGTGAGCAATATACCATAGTGCTCAAATAAAACTTTGGACACCAAGGCTCAGGGGCGCTTCTCTGGTTAGTAATATTCCATGTGTATTATCACACATCATTGCTGAGAGAGCAATGCTATCCATGACTCCAGGGAGAGGGGACAACTGGAAGCCCTCTATTTGGAAGCTTCCTGATCTCTGTTCCATTACCTTCTTCCCTTGGCTGATTGCAATCTGTATTCTTTCACTATAGTAAACCACAACAATTGAATATAATAGCTTTTAGTGAGTTCTGTGAGTCTTAACAAATTTTTGAAGTTGAAGGAGAACCTTCTTGGGAACTCCCAAACATGCAATTAGTATCATAAGTGAGGGTAGCCTTGCGGACTATATTTTGAAGCTGTCTAACTTCTCACTTTCAGATGAATGTGATATTTACTTATAGGATCAACTGGTTGGTCTTTACCTTGAAATGAAGCTCATTTTAGTTTCACTAGGAAAATGTGATGTATGTTATTACATATAAAAAATTTTTTTGAGAATTACTAAGATTTTGACTCTACCAATACGGAAAAGAATAATTGAAATGCAATACACAGTGTTTTCTCTCTCAACAATAGTCTACTTTCTTTGCTACAATAAAAGAAACCCAAATTACACTATAATTCCCAATGTGGTATGTATAATAGCTCTTCTCTCTGTTACAACTAAATAAAGCCAACAAGGCCATATGTAATTTCTACTTGCAAAGCATTAAATCAGTTTTTTTCAGAATACTTTGAGCAGTACAAGATAACCAAATTAGTAAGAGAATACTCTCTGTTTAAGCCCCTAAAAACACAGAAAATTAAGAAACCAATAACCCATATGTACAACAAATTCAACTTGGAAAGTGCATAAGTCAGTTCATAAAGTTTTACGTATTACTTGAGCACAGAACTCCAGGACTTACATAGTACATGCATCACTGATTCCTCTTTTTCCAATAAGAAGAAGTGAAATAAGATCTTTAATCCCTTAAGAACCTGGGTACTCTAAACATCTTTGTAAATAGAGTTTCTTATTACAGTAACCATTGAATATCCTTTTAGGCTTTAGAGTGTTCCAGAAATATAAGCTTTTTATTGGAAGGACATCTAAAATGAAGAAACTGAGTGAGAGATTTAAATCTCCTGGAAGATGCCACTGAGATTCCTAAAGTTTCCTCATTGAGATTTCAATTAAAGGGAAAATCTTTCTAAAGCTATCAGAGTATCGTTATGTCCACAAGTCAGTTCTCTCTAATTTGCTACTACGGAAAGCAGAGCTTTGACACTGCAATGTAATTTCCTTCTCAAATGAAAAGTTAAAAAAAAAAAAGAAGAAGAAAAAGCCTTTCAAAAAAACTGTTTTTTTTTTTTTTTTCTCAGATACTCCAAAGTAATAATAACAGTAAAGATTTGGGACTTTCCTGGTGGTTCAGTGGTTAAGACTTCGTCTTCTAATGCAGAGGGTTGTGGGTTCAATTCCTGGTCAGGTAGCTAAGACCCCACATGGCCCATGGTCAAAAAATGGAAACATAAAACAGAAGCAATATTTTAACAAATTCAACAAAGACTTTTAAAATGGTCCATGTCAAAAAAAAAAAAACAAATTTTTTTAAAAGAAAGCAAACTTTCTCTAATTATTATTAGTCTAAAAGAAGATTAATTTAAGACCTGATATATATCCAACATACTAGAGATGGTGCAAACAAACAGTATTATTTCAATTATGATTTCCTTGTTATCAGATAATAGTATACATATTCTTATGAAAGTTTTGATATTGAGTAAACAATTGTATTACATCCTGTCTTTTTAAGACTGTGATTTTTATTTTTTCAAGAGGCAGTGATTAATAATATTGACTAACAAACTATAAAACAGTACTTAAAGAGGAGACATCAAAGTTTTGTGATAATCTAAAAACAGTCCATAGAAGTATCTGAAAATAAAATAGACCATACTTAGTGGTGGTTTGTTCTCTTTCAAGTTTTAGTTGGTCAAATTGATTTTTCTCTTATTCTGGGAAAAATGGACCCCAAACTAATTAACTATGTCTTCAATATCATCTCCTGGAGCAAATGCAAACAAATCAGACAACACCTCTTGACTAATAAAGGGAGGTCTACATTAGTAGCATTTTTACTCTGTCATTACACAGAGGTTCAAGTGAGCCTGCCCTAATCACAGCAGAAGAGATAACATTTTACATTCATGAACAAAAATGTTTCTCTTTATAGGCCTTTTTGTTTTACAGACTCATGAATCTGTGAGAAACAACCGACTTTATGAGGATTTTCCATGGGAAAATGTTCATGAATCTTAGTAATAGCCCAGGTATCATTTCATCAGCATCACACTGAATTTCATTGTACGGCCAAGGTTAATGACTTCCTATTGAAAATGCAGATAAAGAAACTGGCACAAAAAAAGCCTTCATGTCTTTCATTAGACAATCATTTCTCTCAAAATCATTCCTTATAAGCTTTTCATCCTCTGTTATCTTCTTTTCCCATTTTTTTTTTTTTTTCATGTAGCAAATCCCTGGTCTTTGTATAAGACTCAGGTCAAATATCACTTGCTCTATGAAGGTTTCTCTTAACAAAACCTTGCCTCATCCCATGAAGTCATCAAACAATCCTTAGTACTCCTTTAATATTTGGTGCTTGATTCCATTAACTCTTACACTGGAAGTTACTTGCTATACCTCTTTGATTTTTGTATCCTCAGCACTTAGCACAACAACATACATAGTAGGCTTTCAGCCAGTATTTATGACATCAATATTTAAACAGATGAAAGAAAGAAAGAAAAAAGTACTCCTTATGGTTAATTTATGTATAAGACTTAATAATTACTGATAGCCATGATCATTAATATGAATTATAAAACATTTCATGAATCTAAATAAGAAGTAAATGGAATTTCAAGTAATCTCTGCTGTAAAAAAAAAAATAGCAGTATTAAATTCCTACTTATAACAGGACAAAACTGACCACAAAACATTTTTCTTTCACCCTCAACCTGTTCAGTATCCATCACCATTTTAATAAATTCTGATTATAACCCAAATGGTACATCTGACCTAATAACCTGAAAACAATATGGCCAGCAGATGAGGAAGAAAAAGTGGGTGAAATACTCATTGGAATGATTATCTCACACAATCATTCTTATTGAACTCAAGTTTTTGGATTCTTTGATTATACAAATATTAAAACCACATCAAAAATCCAGTTCTATTTCACAGACTCATAGGATCATTGAACCACTGGCTGTGACTGACAGATGAGACTGGAAAATGAGAATATCAAAATGCACACTAATATGTACTATTTGAGTTAAGCCTTCCTTATTTTACACATAAAAATGAAAGTCCATAGGCCTGATAGAAAAATCACCTGAAAGAAAAATCACCCTCCTGTTGACTTTGGCTCACATTAATGAAAGGATACCGAGACAGCTTGGAAGGTCCAGTTAATATTTTTATTCTGCATGATCCCGTGAAAACCTCTGGGATGCAGCTTTGTGGCAACCATCTGTAATCAATATGAGGTGCTATATGTTGGATAAAGCAGCTCCCATAGAACAGAATGCCAACAGATTCTAAAAGGAGTAAGCTTCCTCAGGAAGATATGGAAAATAATTGAGTTTATATGATAATAAGGCAAAGTTTGGGTGCTGATAACTTATTCTATTTTTATTCTAAGCAAATTCTACTCCTACAGTAATATCTAATGTATATGTTTATTTAGCATCATTCTGAGCAATTACTACAGACTGCACTACTTTCCCTAACCATTCATCTCACAAATATGGGCATCTACCATCAGGTTTACTAAATAGGAGTTTTCACTTACTCAAAATCCACCCATTGAAGAAGCCACTTAAAAGACCAATCCCTTCTAATACTAGGTCAGAAATAGTAAGTGGGTCTTGGCGGAAGGACACTATCTGTTTATATATTGTGTGTTTGTGTTCAGTCGCTCAATTCTGTCTGACTCTTTGCGACCCCACAGACTGTATTCAACCAGGATTCACTGTCCATGGGATTTCACAGGCAAGAATACTGGAGTCAGTTGTCATTCCCATTTCCAGGGGATCTTTCTGCTGCAGGTTAATGACTATTTAATTCCCTGAACATTACTCTTCAGTATCTAGAAATGTTTTTCCCTGTAGTATTTGAATATTAATGAAAATTACCTGTGGAACAGTCAAAGGAAAATTGGGGCAAACAAGTTAACCATAAAGACTTTATTTAAAACTATTACAATAAGGGAAAGAGACTGAACTCAACTGTGCTAAAATAAAAGGCAGCAGAACATTTAAACTCTGCGGTTAGGCTAAGGGAAATTCACTAGAGGACATCAGTGGGGAGATTAGTCAATGTGTGTTGACCATCTGTAAGGCTAATTGGAGCTTATTGAGAGGTAGGGCTGCTCCCTTTCTTGATGACATCTATTTGTTTCATTTTGTTTTTGCCATGCTATGCAGCTTGTGGGATCTCAGTTCCGCAACCTGGGTTACAATAATGAATACAGTGAAGAACTATACAAAAAAGGTCTTAATGACCTGGAGAACCACAATGGTGTGGTCACTCACTTAGAACCAGACATCCTAGACTGTGAAGTCAAGTGGGCCTTAGGAAGGATTACTACGAACAAAGCTAGTGGAGGTGATGGAATTCCAGCTGAGCTATTTCCTATCCTAAAAGATGATCCTATTAAAGTGCTGCCCTCTATATGCCAGCACATTTGGAAAATTCAGCAGTGATCCCAGGACTGGAAAAGATAAAATTTTCATTCTAAACCAAAATAAGGACAATGCCAAAGAACATTCAAACTATCTTGCAGATATGCAAGCTGGGTTTTTTAAAGGCAGAGGAACCAGAGATCAAACTGCCAACATTCATTGGGTCATGGAGAAAGCAGGGTAATTTCAGACAAACATCTACTTCTGCTTCATTGACTACACTAAAGCTTTTGACTGTGTGGATCACAACAAACTGTGGAAAATTCTTAAAAGAGATGAGAATATCAGACCACCTTACCTGTCTCCTGAGAAAACTGTAGGCAAGTCAAGAAGCAATGGTTTGAACTGGACTCGGAACAATGGTTCCATTGTTCAAAATAGGGTTCAAAATAGGGAAAAGAGTACATCAAGGCTGTATACTGTCACCCTGCTTATTTAACTTCTACCCAGAGTACATCATGCAAAATGCTGGACTGGATAAATCCCAAGCTGGACTCAAGACTGCCAAGAGAAATATCAACAACCTCAGATATGTAGATATGTAGATGATACCACTCTAATGGTAGAAAGTGAAGAGAAACTAAAGAGCCTCTTGATGAGGGTGAAAGAGTGAAAATACTGGCTTTTTAAAATTCAACATTCAAAAAACTAAAATTATGGCATCCAGTCCCATTACTTCATGGCAAATAGATAGGGGAAAAGTGGTAGCAGTGACAGATTTTATTCTTTTGCGTTCCAAAATCACTGTTGATGGTGACTGCAGCCACAACATTAAAAGAGGCTTGGTCCTTGGAAGAAAAGCTATGGCAAAACTAGACAGCATATTGAAAAGAAGAGACATCACTTTGCTGACAAAAGTCCATATAGTCAAAGATATGGCTTTTCCAGTAGTCATGTATGGATGTGAGATATTCATTGGAAGGACTGATGTTGAAGCTGAAGCTCCAGTTCTTTGGCCACCTNCCTTGGAAGAAAAGCTATGGCAAAACTAGACAGCATATTGAAAAGAAGAGACATCACTTTGCTGACAAAAGTCCATATAGTCAAAGATATGGCTTTTCCAGTAGTCATGTATGGATGTGAGATATTCATTGGAAGGACTGATGTTGAAGCTGAAGCTCCAGTTCTTTGGCCACCTGAAGCGGAGAGCTGACTCATTGGAAAAGACCCTGATGCTGGGAAAGGTTGAAGACAGGAGGTGAAAAGGATGAGTTGGCTGAATGGCATCATCAACTCAATGAACATGAGTTTGAGCGAACTCCAGGAGATAGTGAAGGACAGGGAAGCTTGGTGTGTTGCAGTCCATGGGGTCTCAAAGAGTCGGGCATGACTTAGCAACTGATCAATACGGCAGTGGAAGCGCTGAGTCCTAACCACTGGACTACCAGGGAGGCCCAGTGATGACATCTAAAGGGGATCTTTCCTGGGTCCTTGAGAAAGACATCCTGGACCATCACTTTGACAACATTCTGAGAGAATGCTTACACCTCAAAGAGGATGAGAATGAATGTATAATTACAAATTTTCTAAAGTAAATGCTTCAAGCAACAGGAGATAAAGGTCTATGTCAGAAAGAAACAAAACTAGGGTTGAGTCAAGCTGAGAGCCAATAAGGTGTTCTTGGTTAATACTAACTGAACTACAAATTCCTAATACCTATCATTCTTATCTGAAAGGCCCTAATGTGGGCCCAGGAAATTGTTAACGAGCATTCCATTGATTCTCATGCAGGAGTTCCATGGAATAGCTAACAAGTTTCAATTCTCATCAGTTTTTTTTGGCTTGCTTAGGCCCTCTCTTGATATAGAGAAAATATTTAGGCTTAGAAAGAGGCCATACTCTGGTAAACCAGTGATATCTGCATAAGTAAAGGATGGGCATGGGTAGGGTCAGTAGGCACACTGTGTAATTTCCATCCTCACCGCTGCTCCCCTAATAGCAAAACTCCCATCACTAGCCAGAGTTGTTTATTTTATTTATTTAAAAAATTAAATCCTATAAAGTCTGTTTCCTGAGTGACCCAGTGCTTTAAGTTACTCTTGAAATATTAAACTTTAAAGAGAAGGTTTGTGGCTTAAAGAGGCTTGGGTAGCACAGAAATTTTTCATTTTGTAAATGATTCTGAGGAGCCTATTATTTTATAGTCATTTCAGGAGATACTAGGATATATTGATATATTTCCTCCAATATGCAAGACAAGATATTGAACCTTGAATTCACCTACTATTTAAAAAGAGGTATAATGCTTGATGGATCTGTTTGGGTTTTAGAAGTAATACATACCATATACGAGCACACTGCTCAGACTCACTTATGAATTAGCCTAAAAGCCTACCAGTTGTAAGCAAAGCCTGGAGCAACAGAAGACTCTGCCGCAGAATCAGCTGCAGTACAGGCGGTCACTTTATGATCCAACAGATCCAATGATTATTCAAAGTTTCTGTGGCAAATAAGGATGCCAAATAAAGTCTCTAGCAAGATCTCAAAGAAGAATTACAACACAGAACACCCAGATTTTATAACAAAAAGATGTATTCTTCTGTAGACAACTATTTTCCCTTTCAAAAACAGCCCTGAGCTTATTCTTAGACCCTGACAGAAACTGTACTTCTAACATGGGTCATCAGGGGACCATGTGACTTGAGATACGCATTGTAAACCAGTGCTCTGGTGTTACCTGACCCCTCCAAATCACAGTGTTAAGAGGATGCAGCAAACCTTCGTGAAGTGAAAATGACCTGCAAGTGATGAGGCTGGCCTGGAAGGAAGGAGTTAGCTGTATGAGCGAGTGACTCTACTCATATGTCACCTACTCTTGCTTCACTGTCTCTTCTTCCCGAATCCACACTCCATGCCTCACAGGGAAGTATTTTGATCATTTGAATGAGAAAGAAAAATCCTGGTTTATGGGTGATTCTGCATGATATGCTGTCACAACCTGCAAATGGACTGCTATTGCCATCCAGCAATGCTCTGAGAGCAGTGAAGTCATCCTCCATATGAGGAACACATCAAATAATTCACCCGTTTTCCACTTTGCATGGACCGAGAAATGCAGATCTAAAGGAGTCAGTAACTAGCCGTTAGCTGATAGAGAATTTTAAAGAATAGCACTAGAAAATTTATGACAAGGAGGACTAGAGAAAGAACAGCTGGGAGGACATCTCAGAATGGGCCAGAGATTGAGGATGTTTGTGCTTCATGTGAATGCTTACAAAAAACGTCACATGAGGAGAAGATTCCAATAAACAGGTAGAGAGATGACATGCTTTATGGATGGTATTCAGTCTCTTTAAAAACCATCTGTGCACGTGGCAGAGTCATGTCAATGTATGCCAAATCCAATACAGTACTGTAACGTAAAATAAAGTAAAATAAATAAATAAATAAAAAGATATTTTTTAAAAATTGTAAAAAGAGCCTCAATAACATGAAAAGAGGCTACAAATGGACTAAACATCATGAACTGTCAATATCTAAGGCTCCTGGAGAAGGAAATGGCAATCCACTCCAGTATTCTTGCCTGGAGAATCCCATGGACAGAAGAGCCTGGTGGGCTACAGTCCATGGGGTTGCAAAGAGTTGGACATGACTGAGCGACTTCACTTTCACTTTCACCTTGCCAATAGCAGAAATTAAGGTTAAGTCCCGAAGATGTCACTCTTCCCTGAGGGACTCAGTCAGCTACCAGGTGGCAAATTTCAACATTAGACCTTTTTGCATTAGTAGCAGGACACGGTTTGTCCTCACTAGCACACACATATTTTAGATTTACATTTGCCTCCCCAGTGTGTTATTTTTCTGCCTGCAGCAATGTCATTAAACATATTGAATGCCTTATTCACCATCACAGTACTCTGTACTACGTTGCTACTCACATGGACTCATTTAACCACAAAGGACATATGACTTTATTTTTGGGGGGTTCCAAAATCACTGCAGATGATGACTTCTAAAAGATTCCAATCCTAAGGCCAAATCCAGAGGCACTAATAAAAATATTTGTGGGTGTGGCCAAGAAGTGGTACGTTTAAGTCTTCCCAGTGATTTCAACATGCTGCCAAGGTTGAGGATCACTGTTCAAAGGAGTAACCACAAAGGTGGTAACAGGAGCCAAGGCTGAAAAGCACTGACCATTGATCAAGCCATCATCTTGCTCAACTGCATTATTATAATAGTTACATAACTATCCAGTTACACAGCTTAAATTTTTTCTCTCAGTAACTCTAAAGTCTACTCTCCATACTGCAGTCAGAGTGATTTTTTTTTTTAATAGATGGTAGTTCAGTGGCTTCCCATCACAGAGAAAATTCTACCTCCTGAACATGGCCTAAAGGCCTCATACGATCTGGCCTTGTTGACCATTTGCCACTTTTTCTCTGTGCTTCAGCACTCGCATAAGCCAGTTTTCTTGAACACACCAATCATGTTTTAGTCTCAGGGACTTATGTATTTTCCAGATATCCACATGCATGAGTCTCTTTTCATTTCTTCTGAGGGGCTTTTCTTCAGAGAGGCCCTCCCTGAATAGACTAAATACTTCCTTCCAGACTTTCACTACCTTCTTTACTCTGTTCTTTTTCTTCTCAGAAATAACCATTACTTGACATTACTTTACACCTTCACCAATACAAGTTCCATCAGGATAGTGACTTCATTGCACCCATTTCTGTAGTCCCTGTGCCTGGACAGTATCCAATACAAAACAGGCACCCAAGAGTCAACCAATATGATTACACAGGAGGCTTATAAGCCCGCTTCATCCTACAAAGGTACAGCTAAACACTCAGAGCAACTCCTTCTGAAAACTGCAGAAAAAGCACTTGACACATTCAGCATCCTTTAGTAATAAAAATTCTCACAAACTGTGTATAATGATATGTTCTTCAGTGTAATAAAGGCCACATATGAGAAGTCTACAGCTAACATAATACACAATAATGAAAAAGAGCATTTCCTATAAGATTCAGTTCAGTTCAGTCACTCAGTCATGTCCAAATCTTTGCGACACCATGAACCACAGCACTCCAGGCCTCCCTGTCCATCACCAACTCCCAGAGTCCACCCATAACCCATGTCCATTGTGCCATCCAGAATCTTATCCTCTGTCATCCCCTTCTCCTCCTGCCCCCAATCCCTCCAAGCATCAGAGTCTTTTCCAATGAGTCAACTCTTCGCATGAGGTGACCAAAATATTGGAGTTTCAGTTTCAACATCAGTCCTTCCAATGAACACCCAGGACTGATCTCCTTCAGAATGGACTGGTTGGATCTCCTTGCAGTCCAAGGGACTCTCAAGAGTCTTCTCCAACACCACAGTTCAAAAGCATCAATTCTTCAGCACTCAGCTTTCTTCACACTCCAACTTTCACATCCATACATGACTACTGGAAAAACAATAGCCTTGACTAGACAGACCTTTGTTGGCAAAGTAATGTCTCTGCTTTTGAATATGCTATCTAGGTTGGTCATAACTTTCCTTCCAAGGAGTAAGAGTCTTTTAATTTCATGGCTGCAGTCACCATCTGCAATGATTTTGGAGCCCCCCAAAAATAAAATCTGACACAGTTTCCACTGTTTCCCCATCTATTTCCCATGAAGTGATGGGACCAGATGCCATGATCTTCGTTTTCTGAATGTTGAGCTTTAAGCCAACTTTTTCACTCTCC